>CAHIKZ030000042.1:822500-832500 GCA_903632075.3 Acanthosepion pharaonis
ATATTGCATAAATGATATATAACAAAATTAGTACTGCAAGCGACAATTGTTAGAGGATGTGAAATTGGTTTGGATTGATTGAAGAAAAATGTTTTTGCTTTTTGTTTTCAATTTCTTCAACCTGAAAAGATTTCACTGATCATGATGGATGGCTGTACAATAAAAAGAATGAATTTATGATTTTATAATGTCAAAAAAATTAAGTAATCCACATTGAAATTGTAATCAAAGAAAACTGGTTCATTTAATGATTAATCCTCTGACAACAGAATAAAAAGAGGTTTTGACTAAAAATGGTAAAAACGCATATGTATTCAGCTATACATTAATTGTACAGTCAAATAATGATGATAGGGTTGCTATTCCGCAGAAGTATGAAGAGTTTATTTTGTAAAATATATTTCGATGGCAAACAAGGTTAGTCTCTTTAACATGCTGAAGTACATTTTTATTTCTTAATAAGCGAGTATTTGGAATAAATGGTTGCAAGAATGAAGTTCTTGGGAGGAAGCGGGAGATCTTCAACATATTTCTTGGTTGGTATGCGTTGCGTTGGACAGGTGATTTTTGATCGCCATCATCATTATCTCAGAATTTTATCTTTAAAGGTTTTATTATTATTATTATTGATCTTTAGGTGCTGTAAGCTATTTAATCTAAGCCTCGATGAAAAGTCAGCTGATTTTGGGGTTTGGTTTTTGTTGAAATAGGAGGCATGATATTAATGCATATGATGTAATAGTATATATATATATATATATATATATATATATATATATATATATATATATATATATATACGCTTTTCTAGCGTCTCGTATGCACGATATTTGCCGTTGCTTGAAATCTTCCATGTAAATAGATACAGACTTATATATTTGTCCGTGTATTGCTTAATATATTGTAATTTAATTGTAATCTTCTATAATGGCTTATGCAAGCCGAAAGCTTTGATAAGATTAAAATAATATGTATCAATATTGTGATTTTTTTCTTCTTTTATGATAATGTTATTTAGCTTATCAGACGATATGAAAAGACTTTACATAAAATAAATAGACAACACTTGCCTATATTATTTAATGATCACGCATCAATATATATATATATATATATATATATATATATATATATATATATATATATATGTGTGTGTGTGTGTGTGTGTGTCTGTGTGCGTGTGCGTTCGTGTGTGTATTATTTTAACACCACAGGCAAATAATTAGATTACAGCTATTTATTTAGAAATATTTATTAACAGAGCTTAAATAATATTAAGCCATCAAATGTATTTAGTGTTGTAAAAAAAATGAATATGTATCCACAATGCATAATTGAATATAGACAATATACAGTGAGTAGAGGAAAAACAGCCATTGATAAAAGTGACTGAGGCCCCAGACTGCAGCAGAAGTCCTCCCTTCTGGGGCCTCCTAACAGCCTTGCCCTCCCCAGACATAAGGTTCGGTGGTAGTTATCGCCGTCTCTGGGAAATGATATATCCACTTGATACCATACGTAAAGTCAAGGTAGCGAATCATGATAGATCCTGAAAAGGGGACTGTATCCCTGGATATTTCGCAGCAGGTGTCAGTATACACCCTAGAGGCGATTGAAGGAATACAATAGGTTATATTGTCAACGGATTGAATCGAGGTTACGCTCCAAAAAAGAAGCATGACATTTGCCCTTATGTAAACAAGCGGATAATGGAAAATTTCATAAATGAAAAATAATGCAATAACGTAAAGAAACGTGAAAATAAAAATATATGCAAATGTTTTTGATTTTAAAAACATGGAATTCGAAGATATCTGCTTGGAACACGTCAGTCTTAGGACTGTGGGCATATAAAAACGTATATATATATATATATATATATATATATATATATATATATATATATATGTGTATATGTGTGTGTGTGTGTGTGTGTGTGTGTGTGTGTGTGAGAAAATATGTAGAAAATATGTAGAAAATAGGAAAGAACTCATTAGGTAAACAATCCGAAGATCTTTAGTAATTTTATTTTTTATTTTAAACAAAACAGTGCTCGATACAAAAATATAGCATAAATATAATTATTTATTTAAAAATATGATTCCTTCGCTACATAAAAGTTATCATTTTTCAAAACAAGAGCCGAAAAGTTCAATATAATTAATAGAATTAAATTGAATTAAAGTACCAAACTCTGTTCCATTTCAAGCGAAATGTTTGTGTGAGTATTACATTTATATATATATATATATATATATATGTGTGTGTGTGTGTGTGTGTGTGTGTGTGTGTGTGTGTGTGTGTGCATGTATGTATGTATTACATAAAATAAAAAATCCTAAGTTACCTCATTCGAATAGCCCACAAGACTTACTTTTCAACTTACAGATATGAATTGGAAGGTCGTGTTGTCAAAGCCTACAATTAAGTCTTGTGTGTCGAAATAGCTTTTCGAATGCGGTAACTATGGATTTTTATTCTATGTAATTTATGTGCGCTGTTATAATAAATACATTGAGCTCTTTTTGTGGATCAGCTTTAATACTTTATATTATTAGGATACACATGGATTATTTACCAGCGGATTATTACATATATGTGTGTGTGTGTACTGAAAATTTGGCTATTCGCTTAAAATAATAAAGAAACAATTATATTTATATGTATATTTTCCTCCGTTACTTCTTCGAATAATTTAATATTTTAAATTGCGCGGTTAAATTTAAAATTTGTAATTTTTATTTTTTTAACTTTATAGTAAAATTAAAAATTAATCAGTTAGAATGATTTCTAATTTAGTCTGACATTAACATTTAGGCATTAATAAATTGTATCTAAGGATCGTTGTCAAGTTTTTTGAATTATCATATACTTGTATTTTGATTGGTTATTTAACTTACGTGGCAATGTTTCCGATAATGATATATATATATAAAGAGTGTGAGTTCACTACACGGTTAAGGCAGTTGAGAACTTTCAGAGAGGAATTAACAGGAGAAACTTGTAACTGACATCCATTAAACATGGCACATGGAACTAGAACAGTCAACCCCAGTGAGCGAAATAAAGTGTTAAGTACGACATTCCAACCACCTGAAGAAGGCCGAAGCGTACAACGGCCGAAACGTTGTAATAAATATGGCTACAAAGATGAGGACAATAGTCCGAATAATGTAAATAATCTGCATAATACCTCATCACAGAAATATTGACAGATACTGAAGTCGATATTTATTTAAATATTTCATTTGAACGTTATATACTTATATTTGAAAATTTTATTGGCGGTACAACATTTTATAACCACCATAAAGTGATACAACTTGTTTTATTTTTGATAATACTCAAGATGGACATTTATAAAAAAAGAAATGAATAACTAGATGGCTAACATCGGATAACATCTAACAGCTAACATCGGCCAATACTGCTAAATTGAGGTCAATATATAATTAAAAATTATCAATAAAATGAAATATTGAAGAGGAAAAAATTGACTTTTTAAATACAACCTCTTGGGGGCCGAGTACAAAATCTTTCTTCTTCGAAAGAGAACGTTACATGGATTGAATATGTATGGTCACTAGCATTTTTATGTGGTAATTTGAGTGTGACTTACTTAAGATGGAAATAGTCCATACTGAAATTAGTAGTACAATTGCTGTTATTTATAAAAGTGTCCAGCGATAAAAGACACGTATATATTAGAACATCTGAAGGCAAATAGTAGGAGTTTCGGATTTTTGTTGGAACGTGTTGCTTAATACCAACATCCAGCCTTTGATTGGTTCTTCGTATGTAATGCGAACTGTAGTTAGATTTGAATAAATAAATAATGGAAATATTATGGTGGGGAAGAAGAAATTCTTTCTGCATGTATGCCAAGATGGTTTTAGTAAAAAAAAAGTCCACGTGTATTAGCAGCGAAATAGCATTGTCAAACTGCTGAAGAAATCTGCTTAGCGAATCAGCCATGTTAATTTTACTAGACACTGTCCTCTCAGATGTAAAATAGTTGTTATTAAAATTTTCCTGAGAGCTCACGAGAATTCATAATCTCGCCCGCTTTTCTTTAAAGAACTTAGTAACGTGAAACAAACGTTTGTTAATAACGGTTCTCCAAACCATCTTATAGATAACCATATTAGACGTTTTCTAAGGTAACCTATAGTTACATTGAATACACAGAATAAAAAAAAACAATAACATTAACATTTTCTACAAAAATCAAACGCATAGTAGCTATAGCAAGGCGAATATTCACTTACAAAAATCATAAAGAAATATACGACTCCAGTCGACAAAAACAGGAAAATTAAATTATTTATTACAAAAATTTAAAACCGCTAAGCGCATCGTCAAAAATAATAATTCACCTGCAAGATCTACTTTACAGAGAACCAATATTATTGTCCATTTGTTTTTTGTGATTATAAACATTATTTATTTTGTTGCTAGATATATATTGGATATTATATTTGAGTCAAGCAGCATTCAAGTGTTTTGGCGATAGATGAACATTGTCCGTTTATATTTGAATCGAGAAACATTAAGAGGATTCGATGTTAATATGGATCTTTTATAAAAGAATTATTTGTTTCGGGGGCATATGAGTATTGGTCGTTTGTAATTTAATTCTAGAAGCCTTAAGTTTTTCGGAAATGAGTTAATATTATTCGTTTATATTTGAGTCTAGAAACATTTATTTATTTCGAGGATATATTCGTCGTTTATATTTGAGTTTACAAGACTTTACTTGGTAGTTGGTTCTTTTTAGAATCAACTTAACCCTCTCTACCGGAAGCAGTCAGTCTACGCTAAGATACACTGACAGTTTAAGTTAAGAAAAATATACACATTGCTTTTTTATTATTTCCCTCCAAGTAAGGCAGTAAAATCATTAAGATGCAAGGTGGTTACTAAATGTTAGAGAATATGAAAAATAAACTATTTTTAGGAAGAGAGGACAATAACAAGTAAGAATTAAGAAGTCAGAAGATAATGATTCACATTGTAATTCAATTTTTGAAGATCAGATTTGACTGGAAAATATGGAGCAAGAAGATATTTCCACAGGTGAGAAGTGCGATAGAAGAAACTGTTAGCATAGAACTTACGGTTACATCTATCCATTTCAAATGTGAATTGATAAGACCTTGCCGTCAATATAGTACTGCGCTTCAATTCATAAAGTCCAATTAATATAGAGGAAAATTCATCAAAATAATTGGCATGAAAATATTTATAGAAAAGGCACTGGGAAACGACGTAACATCGGTGGGAAAGTGATTGAAGCTGAGATGCCAGGGCAAATTGCAGATTCTTCTTTGGATTTTAGCAAGAATCGCTAAATATAGAGCAGGAGCATCAGATCAGATATGGCAGCAATAATCAAAGTAAGGGTGAATAGCAGACTTATAAATCTGTAAGATAGATTCTTGCAGGAAAAGTTGTCATAGTAAACCAACTTTCTTAGCTGCAGTGTTAGCAATTGACTCAATATACTATTTCCGTTTCATTCAGCTGAAAATGTTAATCCAAGAAGACTCACTGAGTCACTCTGTTGGAGGTTAGCATTAGCCATGCTCAAGCAAGGTCAAAATGATTCTCTCAGATGATTAAAAGAGAGCAGTTTCGTTTTGGGGGCGTCAAAATCAACAATCTACTCCTTATCCCATTTAATAAAATATTGTATATTATTTTTTTAGATCATCTGCCAATTTCACTTTATCGATGTTCCACTGGACTTAGGGTGGAAAGATGAATTATACGAGATTCTTCGCTGATATTTTGAATCAACATAAAAAAAACGACACAAGACCTGGTAAAATTAACAACTATTTTATTCAAACTGCCGCTAGAACCGTTTTATTCCCATGAATCCCTAGTGAGATCAGAAGTCATCATAATCATAATCCTCATTATTAATGTTGTTATAAATACCCTCTTCCCAAGTTGATTTATTTTATCTATTTTTTTAAATAAAATCATCTTTATCGAATTGAGTTCTGTTTTTCTACTAGAAAATAATTTTCGTCATTTAGAAAGAATCTATCTCTGAACGCTTGTTCCGCTAGGTTTAGTGTGGAAAGATAATTTGTATGGGACTAGCCGCTAAAAAGTTGAATCAACACAAAGATGAGGATAACAGTCCGAATAATGCAAATAATGCAAGTAATCATAATGCATTATCTCAGAGATATAGACAGATATATAGAAAGAAATAGACATAAAGGCCGGAGCGTACAACGGCCAATGAAGATGAGGATAACAGTCTGAATAATGCAAATAATGCAATTAATTATAATAGCTCATCTCATAGATATAGACAGATATATAGAAAGACATAGGCATAAAGGCCGGAGCGTACAACGGCCGAAACGTTGTGAATATGGCAGTGAAGATGAGGATAACAGTCCAAATAATGTAAATAATTCAAGTAAGTATAATACCTCACCTCGGAGATATAGCCAAATATTGAAGAAAAATTTCAAACACATGAAGAAGGCCGGAGCGTACAATGGCCAAAACGTTGTGAATATGACAATGAAGATGAGGGTAACAGGCCGACTAATGTAAACAATGCGAGTAATTTTTATATTTATAATTTCTTTATAATCGAGTTAACCCCATGCCAGACAATAAAGAAACTAAAACCTAGCGTTTGGAATAAATAGAAATGGAATCATTACTAATGAGAGAGAAGACAAAGAGTAACATGGAGGGCAATTGATAGCGATTGACATTGCATTTACGTTTACGAAAAGCATGGATTCGAAAGCGAGTTCAAAAAGAGAAAAAATGCATGAAAAGAAAATGCTGGCATAGAATTTACGATTACATCTAGCCAGCTCATTTGTAAATTGATGAGAACTCGACGCCAGTTTGGTACTGCTTTTAAATTCAAAATGTGTAGGTACAATAGCGAAGAGTTCGTTCCGACAATAATCAGTTATTTATATATATATAAAAGGCACAGAGATGCTACTTTACGGCGGTTGGGAAGTGACTGAATCCGAATGGCCAGATCTGGACTGATGAAATTGCCGATGCTTTTTTGGATTCTATCAAGTCTCTCTATATAAATAGCAAGTGCACCAGCCCATATGTAGCAGTAATATTCTAATCATGGACGAATGGTAGACTTATAGATATGTAGGATAGATACTGCAGAGAAAAATGACTTGCACAACCAACTTTCTTAGCATCTGACCTAGCAATGTGTCATATATAATCTTTTCATTCCTATTATTTGAGAAAGTTAACCAGAGAATTTTCATAGCATATTGATACGAAAGTGTGCAGTAAATTTCTCAATCCAACTCAACATTTCATGATATGACCAAATGATTAAGAAATAAGCATTTAGATGCGAGTCCATTCATTTCGACCAACAACTTTCCAGTACTCACTCATTTACGCTTTCCAATATAAATCTCAATAAATTAGTAACGATAAACATTTGGATGTATTTGTTTCATACGTAACTACTAACGGAAGAATGACACTGCCACCTAGGTACATATTTGTAGACAGAACAATTTTGTTAGATAAGTAGACAGAAACAAAGCAGATTCGTTAAATAGTCCAATATATAGTTTAATAGACCTTTTATTTCGTTAATCATTCATCCTGTGTATCCAGGCTTGTAATTTAAATATATTTTCTCTCCTCACCAAGTACATTTACTGTGATGCCTCTCCATGGAGCATAATTCGAGTTGATTCATAATGTCGTTTCAATTACTTAGATATACGGACATATTGTGCTTGAGCGTCCGTTTTTATTTTCGTTGTGAACGGATTCATAACCCCGGCGCGCATGCGTATATTACTTTGGCGCCAATAGATGTCATTTGAATAATGACATTTTAGACCCGACATTGCCTCAAACAGCCTCCTGTGCGACCGTATCGAATCCCGTGCACACAGGGCGTTGCGTATATTGTGTGAAAGGACCGGAAATTCAATAGGGGGGCTAGGGCCGTCGTGCACATTCGATGCAACCGTGTCCATCCAACAAAAGAGTACACAGTATTTTTCCAACTTCCTTCTTCTTTAATAAAACAACAGCGCACAAAAATCTAACAAACTGTCCAAGTGGATATCATCTCAAGGGGGCTATAGAACAAGGGATAAACGTTTTATATACCGGCGTGCTTTGCTTATCTACCGCTAAGAGAGATACAGAATTTGATGATGTTAATATTTCATTAAATCGTATTGCTGACGCGAGAGAGGTTATTGAACACAGTGGCCTCTTGAGATTACTCGCTTCAGTGGAAATAAAGACAGGTGAAATCAAGGACTAATATCCGGATTTACACAGACGAGATAAACTATTTCGACAATATTCCCTTATTATAAAAACATTTATAACTTTGTGCTCCCACCACTCTTCTCTCTCTCTCTCTCTCTCTCTCTCTATATATATATATATATATATATATATATATATATATATATATATATCCTAATATAATAAAACGCTGAATGGAACACGACCGCGGTTTCGACCACCAAGATCTCATCAGGTTGTTAACTCAGCAAAAACAAATATTTAATGTTTATTTACTTCGTTAATATATATATATATATATATATATATATATATATATATATATATATATCCTAATATATAAAATGAATGGAACACGACCGCGGTTTCAAGATGTTGTTAACTCAGCAAAACAAATATTTAAAATAATATATAAATATAATATATATATATATATATATATATAGCCAGAGGCGTTTAAAAGAGACAAAATTAATAAAAAGAAAGAAGAGGAGACTTTTATCGAGGCGTTTCGGTATTCAATTTTATCAAGCCAATTATATTTAACGAGGGTTACATATGGCACAAGGCCGGGTTTTATCAAGGCAATTTAGGATTTCTTTTGCTGCACGTGTTTATATACACAGAGGCGAGGGTGTCATTGGTTTATCAAGCCTTGTATAATTGAGATCGTTCATGAATGTTCATAAGGTGGTTGAAATGTCAATCAATGTATGTGAAGGTCGAAAAGTGTCGTAATTCAAAGTTTGGTGAAAAGTAAATAATTAGCGAGCAATACTAAATATTTCTTTATGAATATTTTGTGGATAGTAATTACATTGTTATGATATGAGATTGACGATTGTGCTGGACAATCTTCAAAGATTTTCGTGTCTGAATTATGAAATTTTGCCTATAAAGTGCATCATTTCATGAGTGACAACCCAATAGATAGATAGATAGATAGATAGATAGATAGATAGATAGAGAGAGAGAGAGAGAGAAGAGTTTACTCATTGTTTGTGGTATAGCCTCATTCAGTTACCATCTTTTGTCTGTCCTCTTTCCTGTGTATAAAGTGAAATGAGGAAACAAGAAGAAATCTGTTTTTTCCACTTGAGCTACTGTTTGAAATTATTTAGTTATGAAATTGAGATTTTTTATTTAATTTTAGTTTATTCAATTGAAAATATTCATTAATCTATTTAATTACATATTCCACTTACTTATTGTTTTATATCATTTCTGGAGTTCTGCTATGCGAATTTTTTTTTTAGATAGATTAGATTCTATTATTTTAATTAGTCTTTTGAATCATTCTGTTTGTTGGTTGTGAATAAAGATTTTGTATTCATGTCTGTCTTTGGTGATGAAATCAGATATATTGTTAACAAGTTTCCTTTTTTTTCCGAAAGGTGATTTTCGCTACTTTCTATTTAGAGAATTGTTTCTATATTTTGACATCTTTGAAGAGATTCTTGTATTTCTTATATTTCCACAGGATTTATGGTGTGTTTTTTTTCTATTATTTCCCTTATAGATTTTGTGAGGATTATAATGATATTACGTTATTTGATGTGGTTAAATTAAGCTTTGTGTGAGTACCTTCTTCATCCCAGAGAACAACTGTTATTATTTATGTATATATATATATATATATATATATATATATATATATATATATATATATATATATATATGATGCATGTTTCATTAAATAATA
>CAHIKZ030000042.1:835000-920000 GCA_903632075.3 Acanthosepion pharaonis
TAAACGGCCACTTGTTGCAGATTCTCTTACAGAAACTCTTACTCGATATCACTGTGGAATGGACTACACAGACCCGCGCCCGCACGCACACAACAAAACCACCCACACAAACAGATATGTGTATGTATACAGGTTAGTGTGTACATGTTAATATGTGTGTGTGTGTGTTTAATCGTTAGTGGCTACGAACAGCCGAGTTCTTATATTGATTTTGGTACTATACTGTTTGAAAAGGTAGCAATACTTATATTCTCTCCCAGCTATGGTTTCAATAGCAGGAACGATTGGACGATTTAGCTTTGATTAACAGCCAGATTCTCAAAAAGAAAACTCTTTAATTCAAATAACGAGGACGACTGTATGCACCAGTTCTTCGATATATATATATATATATATATATATATATATATATATATATATATATATATATATAGAGAGAGAGAGAGAGAGAGAGAGAGTACAGGTATATAATCCAAGTGGATCCTAATAATATTAAATATTAAATCTGATCCGCAAAAAGAGCTCAATATATTTATTACAACAGAGCATATAAATTAAACAACAAAATCCAAATTTACCTCATATGGGTATAGATCTGCTTCAGCAAACGCGAAATACGTCGCTCATATTCAACTGCAAGGGATGAATAAGACAGACGTACTTGGCGTTGGTTGAAACAGAACTATACTTATATGAGGTAATTTAGATTTTGTCGTGCACAAACACACACACACACACACACACACACACACACACACACACACACACATATATATATATATATATATATATATATATATATATATATATATATATAGAGAGAGAGAGAGAGAGAGAGAGAGAGAGAGAGAGTGAGAGAGACGAGAGAAAAAAAACTAGCTGCCGTGTTTTCGTCCTGTTAAGGTCTTGAAGCAATTTACCGTTTATTTTAATGCACATGTTTATATACAAAGGCGAGGATGTCATTGATTTATCAAGGCTTTCAAATTAGAGAAAGTTCACGAATGTTCATCAGGTGGTTGATAGTTCAGTCAAAGCATATGGAGGACACAAAGTACCAGAATTCAAACAGTAAAGTAAGCGATTAATATTCAAGATTTTTAAAGATGTATATTGTTTAGCCTAGGTTGAGCGACGGATGTTATTGTATAAGATGTATATAGGTGCTGTACATCTTCAGTTGGCGAAGTGATGGATTTAACTGCTTTCTTTTGATTTTTTAACTTATTTGGGCTCGTGTATGCTGCGTTTGGGAAGTAGTAATTCTTTCTGAAAAAGTGAGATTGGGAAAAAACCGGGACGTAGATTTATAATTTGATAGATTCTATGGCGGATCAAGGACACGTGATTGAGGAAAGGATGAAGAGAAAGATATCAGAATATAGCAATTGACATTGCATTTGAATATTTGATGACTATAACTGTCAGGGAAGCAAGAAGGGAGTTCCACAGGCGAGATGTACGAGACATGAAGTTGTTGGAGTAGAAGAGACGGCTACATTTAACCGTTTCAACAGTGAAAGAGTGCGACTGAGAGGACAACCCTGTAGCACGCTTAAATTCATGCAGTTTCAGAACCAGCAACTGCGTCGGCGCAGTTACCGGGAAAATACTTGTAGAAAAGACAGATGGAATCAACAGCACGTCTGTGAGAAGCTGACTGTAGGCGAGATGCCAGACCAGGACAAAACAAATTGAATATCCGTCTCTGGATTTTGTCGAGGACCTTTAGAGTAACAGCAAAGGATCCAGACCATATATGGAACCAGTATTCCATTCAAAGGCAAATGGTTGATTTATAGATTTGAAGGATAGACTCAGGCAAGAAAAACTTTCTGGCGTGACACAGAGAACCAACATTCCTTGCAGTAGATGAAGCTATTGATAGACAGTGCTATTTGAGTAGTTCATTAGCAATTTGGAGGCAGTTGGTAATTATTATTTAGTTATTAAATATGTTTATGCTACTTCCAGTAACCAACCTCCGAAACCGAAACACACACACACACACACACACACACACACACACATATATATATATATATATATATATATATATATATATATATATATATATATATATATATCATTTTCCCCAAACAAGGCAATAATGTTTCTAATGCGCAAGGGTTTACTGGGAATGAAGGAGTATGATAAGACTTTAGAAGGAACTGAAAACCCAATCGTAAACTGAAAACAAATGAGAAACTGTATTCCTTTTCAAAGACCGGGGAGGGAAGAGGGCGTGTGAGCCGACCGAGTGGCGAACCTATGTAATCCTTTTAAATAATTATATATATATAATATATATATATATATATATATATATATATATATATTTATGACTTTTTAGACAGAGTTTAGGAAGTGAATTGATCTTGGATATGTCGTCCAAATAATGTTTCTACTGATTTATCTCTACTCTCATCAGCTTAAAACATTTGTGTGTTCTTTCAGAAAGATAGTTTCTGTATGAACAAGCTCAACATAGGCTGACAGACCCCGCGTCCTGGATAATTTGCAAGAAACGATATCAGGATGAATACAATTGAAACAATACCAAATTAAATCAATTCGGTCCCAAAATAAAACAAAGTGAATATCCGTAGGAGGTAGTACGTACAAATACAAGCTCTCAATATTGTAAACGCTTGAAAAATATTAACTTCTGTTTCCTTGCTTTTGATCTGTGGAAATGGTGGCTTGAATATCCGTCTGAATGCCGGTCAGTGTAAACAGGCGCCAAACCATTTCCTGACTCGATTCACACCAGGTGCGTTAAGATACGTCATCTCTTTGTGTCTTTCTGGGCCATTAGACGTGAAAAGTACGGGTATTTGGGGGGGGGCAGAGTAATATCACATGTATACTTGCATATTTTGTATGAATGATTGTATAGACGCAGACACGCTGATTCCATCGTTGTTTCTCCATTTTAACTTTATTTATTGTGATACTGCTTGCGCCCAGGGGGCTTTAACCTTACAATAAATGGGTATTTGGTTGGTGTTACTTAGTACTTCCTAAGGTTAATGGATATTTATTTAGCACAATCATACAGAAAATCAGATATGGGAGGCAGTCAGTGAAAACTGAAGTCATTGCGTTAGACATTAAATACTTATTTCATTTAACAACTAATATTAGCGTGGTACAAGGCCACAAATGGCGGGTATCTTATGAGCATCAGATTTATGTATAAGCATCAGCACCATGCAAAAGGATAATCCCTTCTTTGCCTGCTGGTAGAGAGTTCGCATCTTTTTGTTAGGTGGAGAGGAAGATTTTTTTCGTCTATGTACGTATTTAGCTAAGATAACCAATTTAACCCGTCCTGGGTATGTCATATAACCTACATGCGCGTCCTGGGTAAGACGAAACTACGTCCAACAGCAAGGCCTCTGATCAGGAGGTTTTGAGGAGTGTGGAACCACCTCTTAATTGCTGGTGTTCCCAGGTCTTCCCTGAACCGGGGTGGTAGTACCTGTTATAGTTAACCTCCCAAACTGGGGTCATAACATTATGAAAGTGTAAAAATAGATTTTAATACCAGAAAGGCATTTTTTTAAAAATATATTGCCAGCAATATATTTTTGAAGAAAAAATATTACCAAAGATAGATTTATGAAGGAAATAAAAATACTACCAGCAACTAAAATTTTGTTGGCATTAAATGACCCATTGATGTTGATATGCCGTAAAACAAACCAAACCAAACCAAACCAATTGTAAACTGCCCACCACGAGTAACCCAACTACGATGCAGGAGGCTTATTGAGTTTGAAAAATAGGAGAAAAAGACAAAACATTAAGGAGGGTGATCAATAAAAGAACAGGAATTAAGAAGACAGTAAATAATAACGAAAAACATTAAAATTTCTATGAATGAAAAGTGCAAAGAGTGACAATTTTAGCAGATAATTTTCGGTTACATCTAGCCATGTCAACCCTGAAATGATGAGACCTAACAACCAATCTAGTAATATGCTTATATTCATCAAGTTTACGTACAAAAGATGTAAACTAATCAGAACAATTGCCATGGTAATACACAAGTCGATACCCAATCAGTAAAGGCTGGGTCACCGTGGAGAGTGGGTAAGATGTTGGAAGATCCGAAACTCCTAATCAACCTCAGGTAGAAACATCACTGATGATGTGTACCAAAGTATAAAATAGATGTATTTTACGAAAACGAAAAGCTACGTTACGATGGTGGGAAAGTGACTAAAACTGAGATGTCTTGTATCAGGAGCAATAATATTGTAGATGCTTCATTTTATTTTATCAAGACTCCTTAAATACATAGAAGAAATACCAGACCTGATATAACAGAAATATTCAATGCATTATTAAAGGTCAGAAATTTGGAGCATTACATTACGGTTAAAATCAGAATAAGAGTCTAAATAACAGCCCTATTGACGATGGTTCTTCATAGCATCAACTTACATTGTTCATCTAAAATATGATACACATTTTCTCGACCATATCAAGAAATATATTGCATACAGTTTAATTTTGTACTTACCATTAATGATAAAATTATGTTGGGATTGTCGTCTCCTATTCTCAGTGCGTGGGAAAGTTAAATTTAGCAAATTTTACAGGGATAGAGAATTGATTCAGCTGTCAACGTGGACATTTTTTGTGCAACTCACAGGTTGCGATGGATAAAATTGCCGTCTAAATTACGCAGAAATGAAAATAACACCGACATCTCATTTAAACATATATTTACCAAAATTACACAAAATTATCACAAAATAGGAAAGTTTAAATTTCTTTAAAAGAATCGCCATTGGCATCAACTATGGCGTCAAGATGACTTCGGGATCGCCTGTATCTGTTCTGGACCGTATCAATCCAAGTTGGTGAATGCTGCCATAATACTTACCTTCATTTCATCTTTGGTGTTAAAGGAATTTTGCTTTCCTCTTGCCCAACTGCGCACCACACATACTTGTGGCACCATTTACGAGGCAGAGAAAGGAAAGAAGGCAGAAAGAAAGGCGAGACGAATCGTAGGTGATAAGCAGTCACACACACGGCTAAGAGACAATGAAAATATTGATAAGTAACAAATGAAAAAGGGTGTCATTACAATGACAGGGAATTTCTGAGTAAAAAAAAGAAAGGGAAAGAAAGAAGGAATCAGATGTGTTTTGATAACGGCTGTGTTATCTAGGTGCGTAAACGAACGGCTGGACCACTGGCCAGGGAAAAATTCAAGTGAAAATGCTATTTAGATAAGTGACGAGAAACAGGCCACTAAAAAGGACTTTGGACAGATATGAAAAATTAAATGCCACACAAGCAGTGCCGCTGACCGAATTTTTTTTCGGCGAAACAACTTTGGCCTGCGATAATAAAATTATGTTATCAGGAATATGTACCGAAGGAAAATGAATGGGGACACAGAAGTGTTTTTCTTTCTTCCTTGGAGGCGACAGACTGACTGAAAACTTTGGGGATATTTCTTATTTGAAGCCATGTTAAGAAGACCACCCATCTTGATAAATTAGCGATAAAATACCTGACAAACACCACGTGTAGAACAAGAGTTGTCATATTGTCCGTTCGTGGCTAGAGAAATGATAACGGCGATTAAAGCGGAAAAAAAGGGAAAGAGAAGAGATAATTTTTTTTAGTTAAGCAAGAAATTTTTATTTTCCTGAAACAAAGCCGCGGATTGTTCACGCCCGACTAAGTCATCATTGGTCAAGTGGTGATCACGTGACGCACGAAGGAGAAGGAAAGATACCCGACCAAGACCTCATTGGCCGAGAGTGATCACGTGACGCACGAAGAAGGCTGTCGACGCCACATCCAGAGTATAAGTATGAGAAGCTGCTACGAAGAAGTGGGGAGGGCAGTTCACGTCCCTCAGAGGTATGGTGAGAAAGTGGGAGTGAGGAAAGGTTCCCAAAAAATGGAAAAGAGTGGAAAATCCCTAACCAGAAATAAAAGAGGTGGATATGTATTTAGAATTATCGAGGAGCCCCCAGACGCCAACAGACCCACCCCGGTTTTGGTCGGCGTCAATAAAAGCGAGGCCCCAACAGGCAGAAATCAGTTCGGGCTCCAGCAGAGTGTTGAGTTTCCAGAGTTGAAGCCGCCTCGAGTTAGCTGACCAAGATTCACGCAAATTTAGCAAATTTAACCCCAAAACAATTATTTTGTAGAGCGACTTAGAACCAGACCACCGAAATAAGTTTTTCGACTTTCGTCCAAAGACACACCGAAACACCAATTTCTTAGAGAGCAAACAACTTGAAGCGTTAAAACTTGCCTAGCGGAAACGACGTGTCACAATCCACAGAACGGGTCGGGAGATAGATGCAGTCCTATGCATCGAACAACTAGACATAAAGTTTGTTACCTTTTTCTTTGATACTTTGAACTTTTTGAGTTTTCATTTTATTTTCTTTTATGCATATTTGTGTAGTATCACCCCCGTTGAACTAAGTTTGCATTACGGCCCCAACCACTGTTTGATCTCGTCTGCCTAAGATCAATTCACAACGTGGGTAGGCAGACTGGAGATCAATGCAGTTACCTTGGTAACCAGGCGTTGGAAGCGAGTTGGGAACTACGAGGCTGATATAAAATCTAACCAGATTCCCACCCGAATCACCAAAAGGTTAGAACGTCACATTTGGATGCCGCGACCGATACCAAGCCAGTTGGTCGTCACAGGACGAGACAACACGACTGACGCGACAGGCGGACGTCACGTTTGGAGCAGCGACACCCGAACGGAGCAGCGAGGAGCGAACAGCTGGCGCCGCGGCGAGGACGTCACAATTGGTGCTGTTTGGGGACGTCACATCTGGTGCCGTGCTAGATCAGGATAGAACGTCACAGTCGGCGCTGCGACCGGGGGGACGACGTCACATACTAAACAAGGGTGCTTCAGTCTGATAGCTATGACTGCAGAAACCTGTTGCCAAAAATAGAGACACCAAAAAGGCACCCCTTGGCCCATTGCTGCACTACCTACTCAAAGCACTTGCTGTAGACCTTAGGGTTTTGTCTGGTGCCATCACCAACAAATTCAGGAGCTCTTTTCGTATCAGAACAACCAGAGTGATATTTCTGAGCTGCCGTACCTTCATAAGCATCATTAGACTCCTTCAACACATTCCGAATCCTCTGCACTTTCCTCAGATTTATACCGAAACACTCTGAATTGTTCGCATTGTAGCTTCCAGCGCGAATGCTAAGCAGTGCAGCATGCCGTTTCCAATTTTCTGGCAGAGTGAATTGTGTCATGGTGCACGTTTTTCTCACAGAAGATGCCCAACTGTTCCTATTATACTGTGCCGTCGACAAAATCAAAATCTAACAATGTGCATGTGCGAAATTATAAGTATAAAATAGCGACAATTTACCCCTCGAAACTTTCATATTACAACCAGAATGAAAGACAATTTTCCCAGTTGGATTTTCCGCGGACCGCCCCGGATATGCCGATAAACTACACCCGGCATCAAGGCCCCTGATCAGGTTGTTTGGAGGAGCGTGGAAACACGTCCAGCTATGGGTAAATTGTTAACCCACAACCTGGGGTCAAAACTCTATGAAAGCAAGCAAAATTATTGTAAAAATACCAGCGTTATATTTTGTAGTAGAATAAAACACCGCCAATATATGTTATAAAAGAAAACACTAATGCCCAAGAAAATTCAATATTGGCATTAAATGACACATAAAGAGTTGATGTGCCGCTAAACAAACAAACATTTCTTCATGCTTGAAGTAACGATAACTTTTATCAAAAATTAAATTTATGCTCACATTTATTCAGGCTGTTTCGTCTTTCTTTTTTAAAAATAAGCTTTCTGTTTTAAAAAAAAAATTACATCTAATTATTTCTGTTCCACAAATCTTACTTATTCTTGCAGAATGCAAAATATATTATGCAAGTTAATGTTTTCAAAATAAAATTTCATTTGGTTTGTTTAGTTTGTTTTGTTTTATGGCATGTCAACCTCAATGGGTTATTTAATTCCGATAACACTTTTATTGCTGGTAATACTTTTTTTCAACAATGTATTGCTGCTAATATTTTCCCCCAAAATGTATTGCTGCTAATATATTTTATCCTTCAAAAATGTATTGCTGATAATATTTTTTCTTTAAAAATGTATTGCTGGTAACAATTTTTTCTTCAAAAAAATTATTGCTGCAATAATTTTTTCCAGAAATGTATTGCTGATATTAAAAACCGATTTTTACACATTCATAGTGTTTTGACTCCAATTTGGGGTTAAGTATTTGCCCATAGTTGGGATTCTAATAGGTGCTATCACTCCGGGTCAAGGTGAACCTGGGACCGAGAATAATTAAGAGGTGGCGCCACGCTTCTCAGAACCTCCTGATCAGAGACTTTGCTGTTAGACGTAGTTTATCTTCTTAACCAGGACGCGGATGTAGTTTATCCTCATACGCAGAACGGAACCTAACAGGTGCTACCACCCTGGGTCAGAGTGAACCTGTGAACACCAGTAATTAAGTGGTGGTTTCACGCTCCTCAAAATCTCCTGACTAGAGGGCTTGCCGTCTTACACAGGACACGGATGTAGTTTATCGTCTTACCCAGGACGAGGATGTAGCTTATCACCATACCCAAGACGGACCCTAACAAGTGCTACCACCCCAGGTCAGGGTGAAACTGGGGACACCACCAATTAAGTGGTGGATCCACGCTCCTCAAAACATCCTGATCAGAGGCTTTGCTGTTGGACGTAGTTTATCGTCTTACCCAGGATGCGGATGTAGTTTATCGTTTTCCCCAGGACGCGTATGTAGTTTATCCTCATGCCCAGGACGGACGCTAACAGATGCTACCACCCCGGGTCAGGTTGAACCTGGGAACACCAGCAATTAAATGGCGGTTCAATGCTCCTCCAAACCTCCTGATCAGACGCGGATGTAGTTTATCGTCTTACCAAGGACGCGGATGTAGTTTATCACCATACCCAGGACGCACCTTAACAAGTGCTACCACCCCGGGTCAGGGTGAACCTGAGGACACCAGCAAGTAAGTGGTGCTTTTATGCTCCTCAAAACCTCCTGATCAAAGGCCTTGCTGTTGGACGTAGTTTATCGTCTTACCCAGGATGCGGATGTAATTTATCCAGGAGGCATAAAATTGGTATTTACCGATATTCGTATCGTTTTCAGTATATTCTGTTAATCAGAAAAATATATTGTTTTAAACATTAGTGGTTGAGAATTTATGCAACTCCTATGTTTTTTTCTCATATTTTAAGGTGATGACTACAATGAACTCCGTATAGATATTTATTTTTAACTTTATATATTTATAACTTTGCAGAGGTAGAAAGAAAGATATAAAATCTGATGGGAATTTATTGGGTTATGAAGTGACAACGTAGGAATTTTCAGGAAGCGTCATTATCAATTAAATAACACATCTTCGAAATTAACAAAATGAGAATACGACAGAGCTTATTTTAGGGATGTCACAAAAAAAAAAGACGTGAGAAATGTAGCCAAGGAAAAATGGATTAATGGCAAAGGTAGTATTAGCCGTTTCTTTATAAGGAAATATTCATATTTCTTTGAATGAGCAGCCAGTACTCCTGCAGTTTAAAATTTATAAAATCTTTCTGTTAAAATCATTTTTAGGAACAGGTGTTACTCAAGTCCAGTAACTGTTATTGCTCAATCTAGTACTGATGAATATATTTCAAGTAGGAGTGTCATTATATCATTATTTTCTCTTTGAGTTACATGTGATATACACTTTAAATGTTGCAAGTTCTCAAGTGATGCCATTTATGTTATTTGGTAAACATCTTTGTTTGGAATTCTGCAACACGAGTTCACAAGGTCCGAAGAAGTTTGGTCTTCGTTAAAATCCAAGGGCTTTTTTTTTTTTAAGCATTACGCCCCGAGCATGGCGTGAAGCCACTAGGATGCAGAGGATTGCAGAAGATTTGGAGCAAGAGCAGATAGGAGTGATAGAAGAAAGGGTGAGGAGACGGATAGTGGGTAGATAAAGGTAACTGGAGGTGCCGATTGGCATTACATTTGAATACTTGGAGATTTTAGCTCTCAGGAAAACAGTAATTGGTAAGTGTGTTCCACAGGTGAGAGGTGCGAGGTATGAAGCTATTGGAGTAGAAGAGACGGCTACATTTAAAAGTTTCTACATTGTAAGGGTGGGAGCGGGATGCCAGCCTCGTAGGGCGCTCGAATTCATGGAGTCTGGGAACCAGTGAAAGCAGCTCATCGGAGCAATTACCATGAAAGCATTTGTAGAAAAGACAGAGAGAGGCGACGGCGCTTCTGTGAAAGAGTGACTGTAGACGTGATGCCTGATCAGGGCCAATTATATTACATATCCGTCTCTGGATCTTGTCAAGAACTCCGAGGTAAACAGAAGGTGGTCCCAGACCATATATGGCAGCAATACTCCATGCAAGGGAGAATGGTTGATTTGTATATTTGAAGTATCGATTCCGGGGAGAAAAATTTCTGGCGCGGCACAGAGACCCAACATTTTAACCATTGGCCTGAGAAAGCGGTTGTATATTGTTGACAGTTTAGATATTTCGGAACAAGAGTGGCGTCATTAATGAAATCCATGATGCATTTTTATTGTTCCCACAGCCATTTAATAATATTTAATTTGTTAATTTCCAGTTTTTATTTCATTGTACGAAAATTTTATATCCGAAATTTAAAAATACATTTTGAATGGAATTTTGAATAAAACTTCTTATTCTGATTGTTCGTCCATGTTTAATTTACAGTGTACAAGAATACAATTCTCACAAGTGAAAGATAAATTTTAATTGATTTTCACGATAATTAAATTTAACTTTGTTCGAAGGCGATGATGTTTATATCTACATATAAGATCATGTCCCAAGATACGGTTTTGTCGACTGGATAAAGTAAATGAAAACTAAGATCGAATTAGAAAGTGGAAATCAGAGGTGGATTTTGTCCAGCTGACACAAACGAATCAAGCCAGACATGCGAGCCTGTATGCCAATTCATAAGAATGCATTCCACACACACTCAGGCATCGTTAGATACGCTTAATGGTAAAAGTAGAAGAAGAACAGTCTGCATTAAATTCTCTTCGATTCCGAGTTTGGAAGCAGAAAAGAAAAATAAGAGTTCCACTTCCGCTTCGCGTGTGATTGCCCAAATGTTTCTCTTTACTCCAGTTTGCGATCTTAATCCAACAGTATCTCAATTTATTTTATTTTATGTTTACTTAAGTGCTAAATAAATTAAACTTTGCTTGAATAATGTATATTCAAAGGTTGGCGCATTTACTATGCGTGATAATAAGTTTTTTTTTCAACGCCTGTGGCTCGAGACTTGACATTCGTTGAGTCAAACGGAAATACTAAAATGATATAGCTGACATGAGAAAAGAGTTTCCTCGTTTAGATGTCTCGGGGAAACTTATGTTAACCTTAATAAAATACAAAGGAAATACACGTGCAGCATAAGCTGCTGCAATGGAAATGCCTCCTTTTTATTATGTTGTCCTAGTACTCAGTTGTGGATGTAATTGGTATGGCAGTGGAGATTTACGTATATATCCCGTAATCTTTGACTTTGTTAAGTATAGCATTATGCCAAGATGTGCCATGAGAAAAACACATCAACTGATATTCATTGACGCTTGTTGATCTTTTAAGAAGACCAAGGGAAGGCCATGCTCACTGTTAAGACGTGGGTAATTCGTTTCGTCCCCCGCTAGTACAGATTATAGCACCATGGCATGCAGTAAGAAGGAAGGAGACATTACATCTGGACCTTCCCCTGTAAATATATAATTGCTGGGAATGCGATGAAAATTTCTCGACCACATGAAAAAGCTCTTAACCCCGCTGCTAATTTAATTTACTCGTATCGAGAACATTTTAATGCTTCTCATAGCCATATATGTAGGGCATTCTAGTCGTCTGAAGAAACTTGAGCCATGGTTTGGGCTGTCCTTTAGTACATATATTAAATAATATGTGATAAAAAAGTATTAGTCTAAAACTAATTACCACTGCATCATTAAAACGTTTGAAATAAGATTCATATGTTGAAGGGGAGTGTCTGATTCTTCTTTAATTTGGAAAACATAAAAAGAAAAAAATCTGCCTGCATTATCCAACGAGCTGAAATTTAACACAACTAAAATGTCAATACAGGAATCAAGAATATTAGTTTTTACTTAAATTATCTTTTGTAAAATATGGAAGGCCAGAGACAATAAGAGCTAATCTTTGAGAAGTAGTTCTCAACAAAAACAAATAGATTTATTGAAAGTTAATATATATATATATATATATATATATATATATATATATATACAGGGTGTCCATAAAGTTCATGTGCACTTTAAATTTATAATGGAAACCATATATATATATATGTATATATAATTATTTATTCGAAAATTCTATATTCAACATCATCACTTGATAAGACACCAGAGGCGTTGAAACAAAATGGGTAATTTTGTATTGATTTTATAACATATTTATGTTATAATTTTTAAATGAATATTTATATTCGCTCTAATCTGTAATTAGCACTCTTTTAAGAATAGTAATTGTTGGTTATTGAAATTTATTGCGTATACACCAATACTATACTTGGATATATATATATATATATATATATATATATATATATATATAACAATTATGTGCCATGCGTGATACACGTTTAGGCGATCATGTATCTTTCGATATATGACTGAAGAGACAATTTTTTCCGCTGGAGGTTACCATTTCTTTCTGCGGTAGACCAGTTGCCATCCAAGGCTTTAGAACCGGCTTGTCCTCCTATTTACCCATAGCTGGTGGGAGAAAAACAGTATTCATAACTGTCCCAAGTGTATTTGCACGTAAGTGAATGTAATGGATTTGACTGGAATTCGAACTCGGTTCTCCGATTCCTCAATCCGAGCCGCTATCCGTTACCCCACTGTGCCAACCGAAGCAAATTAATGTTTTATTTCACCGTACAAAAAACTTCCCTAAATCAACATGCGGACTAGCACTAAACATGAAGAAAATGCCTACTAGATGAACACGCACGCACTAATATGCATTACACTGTGTAAAAAGATTTTTGTCTTTGGGTCACCTGGGTATCGACAAGCTCCACATTTTGAACTTGTAATTCCCCAGAAAGCCCGGAAGCACTGAAACAAACTGTTCCACGCTGCTCTCTCCGGCCAATTTTTATTTGAGATCCGACGAAGACACAGGATTTGACTCTTGCCGCAGTCAGCTTAAGGAATAAAACTTGAAGGTCGTTGAAGGCTGCAGACTAAATCTGCGACAAATTGTTTCATAAGGCCCAATTTTAAGTGCACTAAAGAAAACCATTTTCAGAGAAGTCCAACAGTAGCCCACAATTGACGCTGTTTCTCCCAAACACTGAACTGGACCCGCTGTGGCCAGTACCGCCTGTGATAATCTGCAACGGCGACCCTGTGCCGAAAAGGCAAACATAACATGGAAACTTGGCAAAACTGTTTTGTAGGCCCTTCGTGAAGGCCAGCGTTTTGAAGTATCCATTAACATCTCAACTGTACTCTTCATATTTCAAGGTATCTAGCAAGATCTTGATACTGCTGTATTCCTTGAGATGCACAGAATGAACCGAAGTAAGAGATGGATACATATTCTCATTTTGAAGCAGCACGGTATTGAAGGTCCTGGATCAACTGTTGATGAAGAGGCGAAACTCGCTATGGATACAGGCCATTGCATTTGCCTCGAACAGACCGGTCACAGAGTGGTAGAAACAAAGCACATTTTGACGGGTGAAAAAGCTTTATTACCACCGATAATGCTTTCTCTGACCTGCGGCTTGCACACTTTCATCTAACAAAGTCCAATGCTTGAGTCTTAAAGTTAAAGCACTGCATTAGACATTGTGAGACCATGATCTCTGATCAGATCGCTTATTTGTCTGGGTTACAATGGTTTTCTATCCTCAACTGCGCCTCTGCGTTCTGGATCAATGTCTCTTCTGAATTGATGTTTCCTTATGAAGATTGCTGCTCTGTCTTTAAAGGATTGGGTACGGGCAACTCAGGGCAGTGTGGTACTGGGGTGTTGCATAAGAGAAAGTCTGGATATATGATAGCAAGTTCATTCTTAAAAGCTCAACATTTGGAAGGTTTCAGCATACAGAAAAAGCAATTATTTGAGTGGTCAACCTGAGTGTTAGGTTGGTGTCTTCAAGTCCTCTTTTTTTTTGTTTCCATTAAAGACCTTAACGAGCGATGGGTGTGAGGTAATTTCCTATTCAGCAGACATTAACGGCTTTAATACAAAAACACCTGAATTCGCTGTTGACCTAAGCGTTCACCTTTATGCATATTATTTCTATCGCAATTACAAATAAAAAAGACACACACACACACACACACATATATATATATATATATATTATATTTTAGTATATATATATATATATTATATTAATATATATTATATATTAATATATATATTATTATAATATATATATATATATATACATATATATATATATATATATATATATATATATATATATATATATATATATATATATGTATATATCATAATATATATGATATAAAGACATATAAACAAAAGATTTCCAGTACAGTATTTAAAACTTGGCCAAACAATTAGAAAAATATTCAACAAACAACCTGCGTCCTGCTAGACGTCAGTTCCTTAATCTACACGCACTTTTAACCACATCCAGTATATATAATTCACCACCTCACCAATAAACCCAATGCCAGATCTGTAGACATATTACTGATAGCAGTTTCACCCCATCTGCACTCATGTAGTATTCAAATCAGAGGATTTAATTTTTGATAGTTCAAATCCCGTATGTAATTGATTTCCCGCCACAAGATTCATCAAGGTAACCGCGTGGGAGAAACGCGTACAGAATTCCGACTTCGATTAAGCAAAGATGACAAAAACCTCAGAGACAACAGTAATTATACAATTGGCAGAACACTTCAACCTAACATATCATTTCAAAATAAATTCAAACATTGAGAGATTAAAAAGAAGTTTGGGTTTACTCAGAGAGCATAACTTCCACAGGGAAACATCCAGCCAAAAACTTCCTCGAAAGATTATGTCCCACTCCGTTGTTTATTCCTCACATTGTAGAAAAAGAACGCAGGCTTTTTCGAAAATTTTGACTTCAAAATTTACTTCGTGCTTCGTTTCAATCAAATGGTTAATATGTAATAAATATCTATTTTATTGGCAATATTGGTGTCATTTTGGTAGATTTTATCATTCAAATTTCATACACCGAATGTGTAGCGTTTATTGTAAAAAGTGAAATATATGTATATACATACATTCATCCCATATATATATATATATATATATATATATATATATGTGTGTGTGTGTGTGTGTGTGTGTGTGTACTAGAGAAAGATCTAATATATATATATAATAGAGGGAGAGTGTGTGATGGGTAAATTATCGCCATTTTGTATTTTTAATTTCGCAGAAGCGCCTTGTTTGTCTTTGATTTTGTCGACTGCACAGGATAGTAGGGTCAGTTGAGCATCGTCTGTGAGGAAAAGAGCACAATGACACAATTCACTACGACAGAAATTTTGAAACGGCATTCTGGCATTCGAAGCGGATGTTCCAATAGGAACAATACAGAGTGTTTGGGTGTCAATCTTTGGTCTGTGCAGAGGGTTCAGAAAAAGCTTGACAAGTTTGATGGTGGTTACGAAGATATGGCAGCTCGGAAAAAAATAATCTGATCGTTCTGATAAGAAAAGCACACACGAATTTTTGTTAAGGTCCTCAAAGTCAACAGGGATCCCGACTTTAATTGCCTTGAGAAGTTAATGCTGCCCTCGGCCAACAGGGTGGAAGCTGGAAGACCTTATGTCTGGCAACAAGATTCTGCACATTGCCACACATGCGAAAACACATTCATGGCTATCAGACAATTTCTGCGACCATATCACGCCTTACATCTGGCCACCTAACTCCGCAGACTGGAAACTCATTGATTGTTATTCGTGGGGCGCAGTTAACTAACAAAGCTCTTTTTAACACCAAAGATGAACTGAAGGCAAGGATTATAGCAGACTTCACCAACTTAAACAAGAAGACTGCTCGAAAAAGATGCAGGAGATTCCGAAGTCGTCTGGAGGCCGTGGTTGAAGCATTCGCCGCTTGTATTAATTAAATTTAGCCTTTATTATTTCAAGATATTTATGTGTAATTTTGTTAAATATACCTGTTAAAATGAGATAATGTTATTTTCCTTTTTTCGTAATGTAAACGACAATTTATCCATCGAACCATATATATATATATATATATATATATATATATATATATATATATATATATATATATATATATATATATATATATATATATACTTCTTTGAACACTTAACAAATATATATATCTATAAATATATATATATCTATCTATCTATCTATCTATCTATCTATCTATCTATCTATCTATCTATATCTATATATATATATATATATATATATATATACATATATATATATATTTTTCATTGTAATCCCCTAAATCACATCGTAAAGAAGTTTCCTTTTCCTGAAGTGCAATATTTCTATAGCCACGCTTGCGCGTACTTTAATTTACGAATAAGATTTTTATGATTCATCAAATCCATATACACACATCTATAATTATATATGTTTTCTTGCATAAAACAGAAAACCAACTCATAAATACAGACACACATAAACTATATATATATATATATATATATATATATATATATATATATATATATATATATATATATATATATTGTATTTTTCAAAGTTAGTCATTCCGCAGATCGAAGATGTTGGTTTTGTCTATATGGATGCAGAGATCAGTAAATCATTTTGGCTTTTTAAATGACATTGCGAAATGAAATTCAGTTAAGTGAAGACGCTCTTTTTGCCCTTTTAAAAATGCATGTAAATATTCTTGTAAAAACGACAATAACACAAAGAAAAGATTTAATATACACGGATAGTGAACAAAGACGTTTCAACAAAAGGATTGTATCAGTTGAGTTCTCTTTTGAGATTTGCTAAAGAAGACTACGAAAAAAAAAAATAGAGTTCTTTGGTTCTCCGGTACTGATTTTTCTTTTTTTTTTTCTTTTAATCTTTTGGGCTTTATAGCAACTTTTATAGTAATACGGACTTCAACAAAGAATCACATACATTTTCAATGAATTAGTCTCCTGAGTGATGGTCTGGGTAAGTGTGTAAAAAAAAAAGAGACATGGTTCAGGAAAGTAAGAAGTAGAAAATGACGTTGAAAAATTACCAAAAATAAAGAATTGATAAATAAAGAAAAATCGAAGAACTGATAAATGAAGGAATAAATGCAAGAGGACATTTGTCTTTTTTTCTTTTCATTCTATAGAAATTTCACAAATACAGCACCAAATTGTTCACTTGGAGAATTATTTCTATTTTATTTTTCTATATTATTATCAGTTTTTTTTTTAAAATTAATTTTACTCAAAAAGCAACGATATCCTAATGGAGTCTGTTTAAACTTAGGCTTTCTCTTGTGGTTTTAAACGTATTTCAACCATTTTCCTTTCTTCCTAATTTCTTGATTTCCGATGGACTATTGGAAAATTTCCAAACTATTTCAGTGTAATTTTCAATTTTCAATAATTATAGTTAATGCGCATCTTATGTATAAATATCCTTGTGCAAATAAAAACACGCGCATATAAACAGGCTCAAATTCACACACACATATACATTATATTTCAAAATTTGTCATATCAGTAATCAAAGATGTTGCATTTGTCTGTCGAGATGCATATATCAATAAATCATTTTAGCTTTTAAATTAAAACAGAAAAATAAAACCAAGTTCGTAAGTGAAACCTCACTTTTCGTCCTTTTAAAAACATAAATATGCTTGAAAAAATGTCTGATACGAATGAAAAAAACTAAATAAAAACTGACAGTAAAGAAATATTTAACAAAAGAAACTTTATAGATTGAATTCTCTTTTGGGATTTGTGAAAGATGTCGTTAGAAAATTACGATCATCTATTTTCCGGCTAAAAAATTAACGATAGATTGTTTTTATATTTTGTTTAATTTAGATACACGGAAGAAAGATGGCGTCAGTTTAACACCAGGAGATTATATGTATTAAGTACTTTCCATTCGCACACACATAAATGTGTATCATCTATACATACATACAGGCGTAAATAAATACCGACTATTTAGACATAGGAATCAGCACTGCTTGGTTAGTGTTAGGTTCATGCCTGAAATGATCTTCAGATTAGATGAAGGTGCGTCGTAGTATCAAGATTCGTACAACTGAGATTTGCCATGCAGTGTTGATTCCTGTGTAAACACTACCTGGAACTACAAACGTTGTCTCTCTCACTTTCATTATTTTCTCCCTTAAATATAGCAAATTTTAAACACAAACACAACACACACATACACACACACACACACACACAAACTCATCAAGTATGCTACACACTGTTTCCCTTTGTCTCTCTTTCCTTAATCTGGCCTGTGTGTATTAGATTTTTCAAGTTCGCCTTCCTCATTATGTTCGCAGAAATTTCAAATGACTCTTTCTGATGTTAAGTATAAGTTTCTATTTCTTTCCATTGTCTCTGAAACTACGTCGTTATTCGGTCCATATCTTTAGCATCCTTCAATAGAGCTATATTTCTGTTGTTGAAAGTCTCTTCTTCATCTGTGGTGAGATAGTCCAGCACTCATTGCTACATAAGTGAACAGATCTCATGAAACAGTTCAGTACTCTTTACTTTGTTTCCAATGAAGTTTTGTTCTGTTTCTGAAATGATCTCTAGATTAGATGAAGTTGAGTGGTGGTCTCAAGACTCTTGAGACCTATAACTAACAGTTACCATGCAGTGTTGATTCCTGTGTAAAAAACTACCTTGAACTATGAATACTGTCTCTCACATATTTAGTATTTTCTGTCTTAAATAGCAATTTTTAAACAACACACACACACTCGCTCACACGCACGCATGCACACGCAAGCTCATCAAGTATATTACGGACTACATTCATGATGATGATGATGATAAGGTCCAAGCGTAGAACCATGGTGGCATCCGGATAAATTAATGTAAAAATTCTAAAAGATTGAGAGTTCAAGTCATTTTTCATTTTGCGATTTGTTAAGAAACATTGAATCAAATCTACATTTCGGCCAGACCCCCATATCTTTTCATAATTTTGTAGTAGACCATCACACAAAACCTTGTCAAATGTTTTTTTGATATATTTAAGGCAAAAGGCCGTGCTCCACCATTTTTATATTAAGCTTGACAATTGGTTTAGGCAATAATAAATTTACACATTGGAAGGTGATTTGGTTTGTTTGGTTTGTTTTGTTTTAAAGCATATCAACCACAGTGGGTTATTTAATGCCGACAAAATTTCAAAATGTACAGCTGTTAATATTTTTGTTTTTAAAATATGTAGTTTGTTTTGTTCTGTGGCATATTAACCTCAATGGGTTATTTAATGCTGAAAAAATTTTTATTTCTGATAATATTTTCTTTTTTCAAATATTTATTGCTGATACTAAGTTTTTTAAAAAGATCTATTTTTACATTATCATAGTGTTTTGAGTTAGGTTGGGGGTCAACTATTTGCTCATAGCTGGGACCCTAACAGGTGCTACCACCGCGGGCCATGGTGGACTTGAGAACACCAGCAATTAAGACATGGTTCTTCGCTCCTCAAAGCCTCCTGATTACAGGCTTTGCTGTTGGATGTAGTTTATCTTCTTACCCAGGACGCGGATGCAGTTTATCTTCTAACCCAGGACGCGGATGCAGTTTATCTTCTTACCCAGGACGCGGATGTAGTTTATCTTCTTACCCAGGACGCGGATGCAGTTTATCTTCTAACCCAGGACGCGGATGCAGTTTATCTTCTAGCCCAGGACGCGGATGCAGTTTATCTTCTTACCCAGGACGCGGATGTAGTTTATCTTCTTACCCAGGACGCGGATGCAGTTTATCTTCTAACCCAGGACGCGGATGCAGTTTATCTTCTTACCCAGGACGCGGATGTAGTTTATCTTCTTACCCAGGACGCGGATGCAGTTTATCTTCTAACCCAGGACGCGGATGTAGTTTATCTTCTTACCCAGGACGCGGATGTAGTTTATCTTCTTAACCAGGACGCGGATGCAATCGATCGTCATACCCAGGACGCACATTAGAAGGTGACATAAAAAGGGGTAAGACTCGGTCTGAAAGAAGACCTGTGCGTTGAGATGTATAAACATTTCGGAGTTAATTAAACTAATTCTTTCCAATATGATTTATGTCGATAGTTCGAAGTATCAAGCATATTTTGCTATGTATTTACTTAAGCTCATCATTATGTTACGCACTACTTTCCTCTGTCCATTTTCCCCTTAATCTGCTATGTGCGTATCAGGTTTTCTAAGACATTCTTCCTCAATACGTTCCCCAGAAATTTCAACCGCCTTTTCCTGATGTTAATTATAAGACTCCTTTTTGCTTCTTTTTTCCCGAAAACGTTGTTGTTTATATGTCCTGTCCATGATGTCCTCAGAATCTTTCTGTAGAACCACATTTCCGTTGCTTGAAGTCTCGTCTTCATTTTTGAGAAGATTGTCTAGCATTCGCTATTTTACATGAAGGAAGATATGTAACAATTCAGTACAATTTTCTTTGTTTCTAACGAATTTTCTCTGTCTCATAATACTTGATTTAGCTTTTGGCATGCACCTTTGGTCATCCCAATAAGTCTTCGGATCTCAGTTTTCCACTTTTCGCTCTCTGTTAGAAAACTTCCAAGATATTTAAATTTCTCTACTAGTTTTATTTCAGCATCCCCGATTTTTAATTTGCATTTTAGGCACATCCATTGGCTGATAACCATACCTTCTGTCTTCTTATACTATAGCACTATTATAGTTTATACTTTGTTTCCATTGTCTCTAAAACCACGTTATTGCTCATATATTCGCTCCATGGTATCCTCACCATCCTTCTGTAGAACCACATTTCTATTGCTTCAAGTCTCTTCTTCATCCCTGAGGAGATCGCCCAGCAGTCACTGTTACATAGCAGCAGAGATCACATGTAACATTTGACTACTCTTTACTGTTTTTTTTTATAACGGAGTTTTTCTGTTTCTTAATATTCTGCTAAGCATTTGGAAGACATCTTTTGCTATCCCCATTCGCCTTCGAATTTTGCCTTCACTTCCCATATATATTTAAATTTCTGTACTTGTACGTTTTTGGTATCGCCGAATTGTAATTTACATCTTGGGCTCATACTTTTGTTCCGTCTTAGCCGTTTTCGTCGTGCGTGCGTCGTGTTTTGAGCGTGCAGGCAAGATGTTCATTCGTTCTTTCGTACGTCTATTTCCCTGTCCGCCCGGGCGTATGTCGAGTGTCATTCGATTGTACGCCTGTCCATTTGTGTTCATTAGCACGATCGCCCGCTCGTTTGTTCGCTGAATTCGAAAAGAGATTCCTTCTTTATTTGCTTAATTGTACCTATTTTTGTGTCTGTTATCAAACTATATTGACTGTTGTTTCCTCCAGCCTTCATCAGGTGCTTCTCATTCTAAGTAAGATTCAGCGAATTTCGAAATTTAAATAAAGGGTTAAGTTCGATTTTTTTCAAAAAGCAATTCACCCTAAGCAAGACTGGAGCGCCACAAGCATGTAAGGGGTTATTGAGGATTGAGAACAAAAGTAAAGAAGCATGTTTGGGGAAAGGATACAGAGAAGGAGGGGAACAGCCTCAGGGTATCAGATGGCGATTGACATTATACTTGAATATTTAAAGATTATAGTCATCAGCTAATGAAGGAAGGGGGACGGAGTTCTACAGACGGGAAGTCAGGGAGAAGAAACTGTTTGAATAGAAGAGACATTTGACCGTTTTGAGGGTGAAAGTGTGGGACCGCGAAATTCCAGCCCTTGAAGGTTACCCGCATCAATATGCACCTGATGAAGGGTGGATGGCCCAACGGTCGAACCGTTGAGGTAATAACAACAAAGATCGGGACAAAAGAGCGTGTAAATAATAACTTTTTATCGCAGAAATTCACATAACAGAAAATGTTTAAAAATATGGATTGTTTCTTAAATAAACTGTGTTTAATATATCTAAGTGTAATAATTTATCTACGTATAATAATATATCTACGCATAATGCGGATAAAATATTGTAATTCTTTAATGAATATTTCAGTCTATCTTTTCTCTTTTAAATTAATGGTCATGTTTGTTGTTTTTGCTTTAGCGTCATATCAGTATGGACTAAATGATAACGGCTCAGATTGAGGAGCCGGAGAGTAGAGTTAAAATTCCAGTCGAATCCATTACATTCATTTATCCGCATCCTCTCCCCCCAGCTATGGGTAAATAGCAGGAATAGACCGGTTTCTATAGCCGTAGCAAATGGTCTAGGAGAACAACAACTTCAGTTTTGCTGTTTATTTTGCTATAAAATCATATTGCTGGTATTTATTATTTTTTTATAAAAATGTATTTTTTTTTATAAAAGTTTATTGTCATGTTTGAAATTTCAATCACCTGAAGAAGGCCGGAGCGTACAATAACCGAAACGTCATATATATGAAAACAAAACTGGGGATAACAGTCCGAACAACGTAAATACATTAAATAGTTACAACTGAAAAAAAAAACGTAAAACTTAAGAAAAGGTTACTTGTATATTGTATCTAGTAGAGCTTCTAGTAATCGTCGGTCAACAGATAACTACAACAATAATATTCAAATAAGGTTCAAATGACTTATCTGGTTTGCTGATCCAAGAGTTTCGCGTTGCAATACAGGATCATGGCCAGATGTTTGATATAGGTCAAACATCTGGCTCTGATTTAACAGTAGTTATATAACATTAAATGCATTTTGACGCAAAATTCTTGATTCAGCCAACAAGATCAGTCACTTAAAATGTTAATTTATTGATTACACGCACATTCACCCACACATACATACATGTGTGTGTGTGTGTGTGTGTGTGTGTGTGTGTGTGTGTGTGTGTGTGTGTGTGTGTGTGTGTGTGTGTGTAAACCTGCATAATTTTTATCGTTCTTTCAATTACTTTGGGATGTTTTGTTTGTCTGATTTCTTGTACGCTTCCCAAGTGTGCACGGTAAGCTCAAGCCAGGAGAGAGTCATCTCAGCTCATTCGGGCCGCACTGCCGGCCAAACACTGTCACAGTGGTAAATAAAAGAATAGTTCTAAAGAAAAATAACCCTTGAAACATCGACTATACGCTTAAATGGTTCTTTCCCCAGTTACTGATGGTGCACCTGTTTTGAAAAACATAAGACCACACAATAAACCTGTTAAATCTTTTTTTTGCGTCCGTGGAAGCGACCGTTTCTTAGGGGGGAAAAAAGCAATCAACTGCAGGTTCGTCTTTCATCGTACTGCGAAGATGATTAAATTCCTCTATACTTTAGCGACGAGAAGGAAAATACGTTCTAATATAACCGAGAGAAAGGAGATGGTATCAGATGATAATATAGAATAACATCTTTTAGCTTCCTTTTTCTTTCTTTTATCATCACCAAAATAATGATAATAGCTACACACGGACATACACACAAGGTAAAAATATCGAACACCGCTAATGTGCAAGAGGCCGCCAACGGAGAACAATGGAGACATAAGGTAATTTTAATAAACGTGGATGAAGAATTGGCTATTTTCCTTCCCTGACTTTTGTCTAGACTCTAGCTTACATCGACAAACATTATAAATGTATTTAGTTTGAAGAAAAAGTCTCGCCATTTATAAATACATTTAATATCCTACAAACCGTGGTAAATTTCTATCCAATAAGGCATTTTTTTTTTTTGAGAAACATTTTTTTTTCTTTAGTAAAGTTTTATGGCAATACTTTAAAAAAAAAATTTCTGGAAGTTGTGTAAATCAAGCAAAAAAATAAAACTTCACACATTTCTCTCTTAATATGCATTAATCTTCACACATTTCTATCTTAATATGCATTAATCTTCACACATTTCTATCTTAATATGCATTAATCTTCGCACATTTCTTTCTTAATATATATTAATCTTCACACATTTCTTTCTTAATATGCATTAATCTTCGCACATTTCTTTCTTAATATATATTAATCTTCACACATTTCTTTCTTAATATGCATTAATCTTCACACATTTCTCTCTTAATATGCATTAATCTTCACACATTTCTCTCTTAATATGCATTAATCTTCACACATTTCTATCTTAATATGCATTAATCTTCACACATTTCTCTCTTAATATGCATTAATCTTCACACATTTCTCTCTTAATATGCATTAATCTTCACACATTTCTTTCTTAATATGCATTAATCTTCGCACATTTCTTTCTTAATATATATTAATCTTCACACATTTCTTTCTTAATATGCATTAATCTTCACAAATTTCTCTCTTAATATGCATTAATCTTCACACATTTCTTTCTTAATATGCATTAATCTCCCCATAGCCGAGGCACAACTTTTTGATTGCTTGTATGGCCACTAGATATAAGGTCTTTCATCGAACTTCACTTTTATATCAAAGTTTTGGTTCAGAGCCGAAAAAGAGACAATGCTAATAAAGCAGAAATGGCTAGGTTTTGGTAGATCTACCATTGCGGCTGTGGAAAAAATGTGTAGGTCTCTCCTAGAATCAATACCCATGCATCTGCCGTGGAGTACTCAAGTTAAATTTCGTTCTTGAAGTTAAAATAATTCATGATGTCTGCCATCTCGCTGTCGGGTATGACCATCGTGATATATTGAAAGAATCAGTTTTGACTTGCGATATCAAGCAGTGCCTGGGCATGAAACGTGGACAAAGACATTGCTCTAGGTCAATCCAACTTTCTGCATATGAATAGCGTGTACCGAAAAAGAACTCCTCAAATTTGAACATAGCATAAACTAGAATTTCTCGAATTAAACCTCCTCGAAGATGAACTCATCTTCAAATCGGAACTTTTGTATTGATATAAATACGAAGACTTTTCTTCGAATCAGAACAGTACCCTCAATGCCAAACATCTCGGATATTTGGTTTAGAGGAGTTCTACTGTATATCCTTATTTCTTACCCATAATAATGTCACTATGTTCAAAAAGGAAGACAGTTACTTTGACTTTTGTGCAAAAATGTGAAATTCTAGAAAATATAGGTGAATGAATAAATAACTCGATTCTAATGAAAGAATATAATATTGGAAAAAGGACACTCTTCTATATAAAAATCCAGAGAGATAAAATTTTACAAGCTGCTTCGTCTTGGGAAAGTAAATGGAGAAACGCTTTACGTAAAAACATTCATGGGCCAAAAGAACGTCAACTTAACCCAACTCTATACGAGCTTTTCCTCAAAAGGATGAGAAGGTTTGGCAATATCAGATCCGATCCAAATTGCCAAAGCAAATAATTTTATGCCGAAAAGAACATGAAAACAAACATGAAATTTAGTGAGGGTTAGCTTAGACGTTTCAAGACTCGACATGGAATACGTCAATTGTAAATTTCAGGTGGACAGCGCTCAGCAGGTATGCAGGCAGCTTCCACATATAGTGAAAATTTCTTCAAGATTATGAAGGACTATGATTTAACCCCAGATGAAATCTACAATACTGGTGAAAGCTATCTCTTAGAACTGTTTGCCCCCCAAAATTTAGCTGGTGTGAACGAACGAAAAACAAGTTTTTAACTAAGTAAAGAAAGATTGACAGTGCTAGTTTGTCAGGTAGCCACAAACCTAAACATTTAGCTATTGGAAAATCTAAGTCTTCCCGTTCATTGAAAGAAATAGTGCAATTAGAAGTCACACAAAAATCCTCGAAAAATTCATGATGAATCAGTATCTGTTTAATGGTTGATTTTTTTCTGGTGTTTGTCCTATCTGTAAATAACAGCCTTCTTGAATTAGTCAAACCAAATTCTTCAAGATGCTTATTTCTTTTAGACATAGAAGAGACTATCCACATGAAGATAAATGTGTGTCATCTTGGGGAAATGTTTTTCTTTGTTATTTACTGCCAAACGTTACATCGCTGATCCAACCAATGAATCAATGCTTCATTTGGAATATGGAATGTTTCTAAAAAATCATTTCATGATGAAACTGATGAATTGCAATTGTTAGTCTACAAGGTTTTCAGGAATGTTTTACCGTCAAAGATGCGATCCCAGTCGTGGAATGAAGTGAAAGTTGACACTTTAAGAAGAGCAAGGGGGAACTTGTACCGCGGTAGAGTTAGTGTAGAAATTAATGTTAACAAAAGTTAAAACTAATTGTTTAGTAAAAGAACTAGAGGTGCAGAAAATTATTGGAATTTTCCAGCTTCCTACGGAGCACAAAAAATCTACAATCCGTTGATGTAGATAGTGTTGTAGCATGGGTCAATCGAGAAGCAGGAAGAGAAAATAATACTGATAACGAAGTCAGTATTCAAGATAGTGTTAGTAGTGATAGTTGCAGTAGTAGTGAGTCTGTATTAGACGATCAAAGTGATGATGAAACTGTATAATGGGAAAAAGCAGAGAAGTCTATTGAAACACTACACAAAATCATTGAGCAAAACCCTTCTTTCAATGACTACTGGAATATCCAGACACGCGCATTACAAAATGAAAAAGAAAGAGCAAAATCGTAAATTGAAAGAACGTCAAAACGCCATAGAGACAACTGTGATGAAAGCAAATAAAGAACGCTGTGAAATTCAGAATGATTTGAAAATGGACGAATGATAAATTTGTAACTTTCATAAATTTTTAAATATTTCATAAAACCTTCACAAAAAAAAATGTCTCTTCACAAAAATGTCTATTTTTCACAATTTTTTTTTTCTCAAAAAATGTCTCTTTTTCACAAAAATGTCTATTTTTCACAAAAAAAATGTGTTTTTCACAAAAAAAATGTCTGTTTTTCACCAAAAAACGTCTATTTTCCCAAAAGATGTCTATTTTTCACAAAAAGTGTCTATTTTTCACAAATTACAATATTGTTTAGCACATATTTTTTCATTACTATTTATTGTCAATAATTTTTGTACATTTATGTATTCAATCTGCAATATAAATAAAAACGAATCAACGTTACAAACTAACTTTTGTATCTTAAACCCAAAAATTAATAAAAATTTTAATCCGAACAGTATCCTCAGTACCAAACATCTAGGATGATTAGTTTAGAGGAGTTGTAATGTACTAGTAAACATCATTAGATGCAGTCAAACAGCAGGTTTTACATCTTCTTCCTTCTCGATGGATACATTAACTAATTTGGCTTAACGCGCGCCGGTATACCTAGCCAGTTAGTTCTAAATCATCGCCCCGTTTTCTAGACGATCATTGACCGGTGAAAGGATTCAACTGCTATTTGAAAGGTCTTGTTATTAATCCGGCTGAATTTCTATCCATTCACCTCACAAGAAAACCCTTGTTTAGGCGCCAATAACCAAACAATGTGGCAAATAGTACTGGGTTATATAATACCAGAAACTCGCCAAGATTTTTCGGTTCACAACTGCTGAAGCTTGTTATAGAACTCACAACACTATAGGTCTAGTCGCTTGATCTAACCAACGCCTTTAAAATATTCTTGTTCAAATAATATAAATAATGTAAATAAACATGATACCTCATCTCAGAGATACGGACAGATATTTTCGTCTGCGTGAATTAGTTTCTCTTTTAATCAGAGCAGCTTTTTTCATGTCAGAATTGTTGACACTCGAAATTTGCGTCTAGTTTCTTACAAAATTTCAACATTTTTTGGCTGATGTAACCGATGCAAATGGAAGAGAGATTAATTACATTATCCTGATATTGACTTTCCACATAACTTCAAGCAAAAGGCTAGAAAGGAAACGCCATCAATTCTTCAATAATTCAAATTAGATGACAGGAAGGAATTAACACATCAATATTAGAAGGAGCAATAACAATTACTGGATTTGTTTTCAGAAAATAATTTTATATATTTTAACTTGTAGAAGCAATGACTGCTAACTCAATGAATGCCAAATGATTCTTTCTAAAGCAACTGCTAATATTACCATTACCATAGAGTCCCGAGTAGCTATCTCAACTAAAAAAAAAAAAAGTTCAATTACCCGCTCTAATAAATGTGAATCTCTTATCAGGACATTTTGACGTCTATAACTGCAAATTTTATGCTATTTCGCGAAATGTAAGCACATTAATTTTTAAGCAATTAATTTTAATCCGATTTTATTATTTATTATTACATTCCACATTATTTTTAATCAGTGCGCGTATGTGAAACATTGAAATTAATATCCACCAGTGTAATAAAATCTGGACGTCTACTTAAATGCGAGAATCCACGAAATATAACGTTTTCAGTAACAAGGAAAAATATATGTGCATTTAGGAAACAAGTATTGATTTAAACAAAATGTATTAAATTGGAATGAAAAGGATTCCCTATTTAATTGTTATAGCATTTCTCCAAATTTTGAATTATTTGCCGTTTCAGAATTGTATATAAACATGTTTTTGCTTTTATATTTATTAACAATAACTTAATATTACAATAGACCAGTACGTTCACTAAACTTTCTAAAGAGTATCTCTTCCACAATAAAATAGAACAACTGTCAATACACAGGAATATCGAAGAACCAGAAATATTAATATCTGAAGTGAACTCTGCACTGGCCAAATTGGATAAAAAAAACCCAGAGTGCCAGACGGAATTGTAATAGAAATTCTGGCAGTTTTAGATGATTTCGCATAGCCAAGATTACAGAAATAATAAATGAAATCTCTTAATATCTCGGAAGAGTTTTAATAGACGACGGAAAATGCGACACTGAAATCCGATGACGAACTGGGGTAGTGAAAGATGCATTTTAAAAGATAAGCAGACTAATAACAAACAGAAAAAAAAAGTTTTACACGATGATCTGTCCTCCTATATGGCAGTGAATGCTAAATAATTTTAACGAAGATGCAGAATCAAAAGCAATGTGGTTCTATAGATATATATATATATATATATATATATATATATATATATATATATATATATATATATATAATCGATTCTCCCGTCTGGTTCGACGTATGAGGGTCAAGCAGATCAGTTTCAGGAAACTGACAGCACGACCCCGGCACATGAGATTCGATTATAGTGGTGAAGGTTTCGTGCAGGACCATCCACACTTTTGGAAGGGCCGAATACAGAGACCTGGTGCACTACGTGCCACAAGGTTCCCAAACAACCCCGTCAGGTTTTGAATTCAGAGTTGTCCTTCTTCTAGACCAGTTGCCTTATTCCTCCAAACCCGCTTATATGGATCGTGACACTTTGTGTTTGTTAAGCGAGTCTTAACATTTTAAATTGTTTGTTCTTTAAGAAACTGGTTCTGGTGTATCTTCAGGCGATATTCGTAAAACTTGTTTTGGTGGTGTGAGTCTAAGTCGCTCTTAAAAAATAAATTGTTCTTGGTTAGAAGTTGAGGTGGAGAATGCGCGAATCTTAAGTCAGCTTCCTGCGAGGCGGGTCCTCAGAGCTCTCAGCTCACTGCAACTGCTTGCCTGTCTCTCTAACCCCAACTGCTCAGCTGCGAACTCCTTAACTGCTTAATTCAACTGCCGTCCACTCGCTGCGACTCTGCTTATATGGACGCTGACCAAAATCGGAGTGGGTTGTCGGGGTTTGAGGTTCCTTGATAATTCTAAATCCGCATTAAGAATTTTCTTTGTTTTTTCGTCAGGAAAATATATTAATTTCCATTTTTGGAAGTCTTTACTTTCTAGGGGGGGAATCGCCCCCCCCCATTCTTCTCATATGTATATCTCACCCTCAGAGGGTGTCAACGTGTTTCCCCTCTCTCTCACAGTGTCATCTCACACCGATACCCTTCAGGGGGCGTCAACAGGACTCCCCTCCTTCTTCACATGATTACCTTCGCCTACCGTTCACGCCACCATTCAGCCAACGGGCGCTCAGCGGCGTGGGTGTGGCCGGACTAGCCTCGGTTTAAAAAATCTTGCTCAAAGAATAAAATCATCTTCCTTTTTCTTTTTCTTTTCTTTCTTTTTCTTCTTCTCGACAACAAATCCTTAGACTCTTATCTTAACCGAATGTCACCTGGACTTTATCAATCGAGACCTTCGCCAAACAAGTGGGTGGTCATCTGGCGATATCCACAGCCAATTATTCGTTCTGATAAAATAATTTTGCTATCATGGCCACCTCTTAACACAAAACAGGTGCCTTTTCCAAACGACATCTCCGTAGATAGCTAATGGGTCAGTCTTTCTTTCTTTGTAACTCTGTGGTTGGTCCAACTGACATTTTTGTTTTTTGCGACCCAATTAATTATTATCTCTCAGAATTCTGCCCCATAGGCCACCTGATCGACCTGAAATTTTCACCATTCGGCGCGCCGTCATAAATCAAACGCGACAGATCCGCGACCTTACTTTCTTCGCTAATGAAAATAAAATCTTTATCACTTTTCCTTGTTAGAAAAAAAAATAACATCGTCTTTTCGTGATAGATTCTCATCTCCTAATTTAATTCTCGCCTTTTTTTTCTTTTTCTTTTTTTTCACACAAACCTAAATAGTGTCACATCATGACGGTAGGAAACATGGCTCCCTACAATTATGCCTTTTGTAACTTTTATATATTTTCTCTCCTAACCTCTGTGTTGCCATCCTGTTACTCAGGCTCGCTAGGTAGGTTATGCTTTGTTTTTTTTCTCTCTCTTACCTTCAAAGAGTTCTATGACCATCAAATTTCTCCAGACCTCTTTTTTTATTATTATGTCAATCTACAACTGTCAAATGTCTCTTTCTGATTTTTTAAGTATGTGTCCTTTTTTGTTCCATTTTCTGTAAAACGTCGTCGTTTCTCACATGTTACGTTCATGTTTTTCTCAGTACTATTCTATAGAACCAAAAGACACTCAGAAGACAAAAGTTTTGAAACCGGCATTAAGGTGGGTGTAAAGAAATCTATAAAATAATATATGAAAGCAAAATTAGAGATGTTTGATTGTTCAATGCATAATACTTTGTAAGCCTAAAATAAAATAAAATAATAGGTAATAAAATAATTCTTCCATTAATACTCATATATCAGTAATCCTTTGATATAATGACATAGCTATATTTAGGCACCAATTTTTAATTTCGGTAGAGTTGATGGAAGCCAAATGAAAATGTCTTTACTTAAGAATTTTTCTATTTAATTTATCTATGTTTCAGAACATTTGTTAATTACAAGTGAGAATTTGAGCATAAATTATCACACGACTTCCATAAAATATAATGAAAAAGATATAATATTCTTTTAATTAAATCCTGTCTTTATACATGCGTTTTGTGTGCCATTTCTAAGCCAACAAAATGGCACATATATGCACACAACTTTAGCAACGCAACATAAAAACAGATTGGTAATGTCTTATTATTCTATATGTTGTGAACTTATATGGTGTTGGCGATCATAGCTCTGTACAATTCCCGGTCGTTTGTAGCTGTTAATAATTTTTGTCTCTCTTAAACCCTGCATTGATATCCACTTATTCAGGTTCGCTAGGTAGGCTATGCGATGTTTTCCTATGTCTTTCTTTTCAAACTGTCAAATTGGGAGCATCAAATTCCCCAAGCACTCTTTTTTCATTATATCAGTTTAGAAATGTCAAATGTCCCTTTCTGATATTAATTATGTGTCAGTTTTGCCTCCATTTTCCGTAAAACTTCGTAAAGTAAAATGTGATTAATCCCGAAGGAAGTATTCCTTGGATTTGATCTTTAAACCAAATAAATACAAACATATATATATATATATATATATGTGTGTGTGTGTGTGTGTGTGTGTGTGTGTGTGTCCAAAGGAGAGAAAGAACAGATAGAGTAAAATCCACTGTTCGTAGCATTCACTTTTCTAAAAAGTTCTCAATATAAAGTAGATCATTATATGATTAATCTATTTATATTTTATTACAGCAGTTTATAATAAAAACATTTTGAAATCGCTACACAATAGCAATTAACTGGTGATTAAAATGATTTTTAATGAAATTTAAAAACAAAGTCTTACCTGCTTTCCGAAAGTTAAAAACTTGTGGGCATATCTTGACTAACAAATTAAATGTCAGATCTACGCTAAATTGAAAATTAAGCTCAGTACAATCATAGTATTGAAACATGAAACCTTTTGTGCACCGATTTCAAAATGCTTTTATTATAATCTTTCATAATAAAGAATATATATATATATATATATATACACACACACATATATATATATATATACAAAACACACACACAAACATACACACACACACTCACACACACACACACACACACACACATATATATATATATATATATATATATATATATATATATATATATATATATAAAAAAAAATATTTTGTCACTTTGCTGATTGAAATTTATCTTTATCATCCCGACTACACATTTTCGTAGGCGGACACGTCCATACACCTATCAGGGGTTATAAGAAAATAACTGCTTATATTTCTTGATTTTTCATTTTTTTATATGCACTTATTATTGGTTCAAGATTTTCGGAGTGTGTGCGCGTGTGTATGTTTACGCGCGTGCGCCCATGTGCCCGTCTGCGCGGCTGTGAGTACGTGTAGAATGTCGTGATTATTTGTCCTTTTCTTCGTTTTTTTTTATTTTTATTTATTTTTAATTTTTTTATTGTTTACATTCACGCCTTTACATTTTCCTCTTTTCTCCTTTTCTTTTAATCATAGCCATTTGTTACTATATTATTTCTGGTTATTTTTCCTAGCCATATTGTTTTTTTTTGTTTTGTTTTTTAGTTAGGACATTCGGATTTCGCTTTTTACATAAATAATTGATTTTAATGCTTAAATGATAAAGTAGATATTTACATATCTTCACTTAGCTATTTCGATTTCTTATTTGGTTTGATAGTATCTTAAATTGAGTAATATTAAAATATTAATTCTACTAGGTTAGGGTTATCATTAAAATTCTATTTATTATTGTTTGAATTTATGTGCATATACCTGTATTTATACGCTTGCGCACATATATGCATACAGATGCAAGTACACAAGGACATGTACACTTCTCTCAGAGCTGCTATTAATGAACCAGTGCTTAAATGATAAAGTTATTTTTTCTTCTCTTTTTTAGGGTATTAATTATGGTTGTTTGCGCTTATGAAGTACTCTAAACATTTTCGTCGCAGTGAATTGTTTCTTCTTTGATCAGAGTAGCATTTTTTATGTCAAAATTGGGGCCAGTCTCGTTACGGTCGCCAACCAACATATTTGACGTATTGTTTTATACAATGTCAGATTTTTTTTTATCCCATTGTATATTTATTTAAATTCCAATGAGGTTTCCCCTATGTATTTTTTGTGAAAATTATTATTGACGTCAATTCCTTATTCAGGTTTTAGCTTATTGATTAGTGTAGTATTGACTAATTATTTTATTATTTTAGATCTAGCTGTAACAATTTTTTGTTGATTTTATATAAGTCATTTTCATTTATAGTTGTGATATAGTAGGTAACAGAATATTTTTTCATTCAATGGATTTGAGAGGAAGGACTGTTTTTCTATTTGGAAAAAAATCCCAAATATTCGATTTCTATTTTTCATTTTATATACAAAAATAAATTATAAAATTAACAACATTCCTCGTTCGTACACATGTATAGTAGCACCATAGTAACATATTTGGTCTGATACAAAACCTAAAGGACGAAACACGTACCAAGAAAACTTATGTTTCAAAAACGAAAGCCGAAACCATCCAAATAATTATTAAAATTAAGTTGAATTTAGGTGTTTAGTCCCGTTTAAAGTTCTACTTCTGTATGGAGCACTGTCTTCTTAAAAACAAAAACAAAAATGCTAAGGAACTCCGGATTATGCACCCAACCTGTTCTTTTTATATATATATATATATATATATTGAGAGAGAGGGAAAGAGGTTGAGAGAGACGTGGCTGAGTGATTAGAACGTTCGCTTTCCGACGATGAGACTCAAGTTGTTCAAAATCTCACCATGGTCGATTTGTCAGGAAGGAGACTTCCTGATGTTAACGGTCTGGAGGGGCATGCGGCGCTCAGGAAAGTGCCTGAAAACCATACCAGAGGTTAACCTGTGTTTTATATTATGCGGAGCAGACCTTAATTACATTTTCCAGGAGAGAAAAGAGAGAGTGTTATCTAGGGTGATCAACTTTATGACCCTGGTCAGCACGCTCTAGCCCTTGGCCAGGATAACTTGTTACTTCGTGCTAGCACAGCTATCGACGGCCACCTAGGAGTTCTGTTTACTTAATTTTACACGCAACCCGTGGTATGTTTTTCAGGCACTTTCCAAATGTGCCACACGCTGGAATAGACCCTTTCATTACAATAAACATCAAGAATCTCCTACCTGACAAATCGATCATGGCCGAACACATTATATGGATACGCAAACAAATGTTATCAAATTCAACCTACAAATTCCTTCTATTTATTTTTTTATTATATTGAAAATAAGCATTAGATACACCTTGTCTGTTGAATTTAACCATGTTCGTTTCCAACAATTACTTGGTGCCTAAAAACACATCGCAGTACTAATGAAGATATTAGTCTGAAGAGCTCATAACCTTATTAAAGTATTTTAGCTCAACATATGAAACTGTAAAAGAAAGCCCGGAGAATGCACCTGTCGAAATCTAGAAGAGGCCTCACGACAGTGTGGATCTTATTTTCGTTTCTCATTTAAATGTATATGCTCTGATTTTTAAGTGGTTAAATAAAATACGGGCATCGGAGATTTTATTTTTCATTTTCCATAAATTATGAGAATGAAATAAATAATCGACGAGAGAGAGAGAGAGAGAAAGAGAGAGAGAGAGAGAGAGAGAAATCTCGTATCATTTATGAGCAATTTGTTTATTAAAAGCGCAGTTAGTTGCTGGATGTCGGCGTTTAAGTGTTGGATCCAAATGATTTATTATAGGGAAGAGCATTTGATGGAGAAAACGCAGACAAGGACCGAAGTCAAAAAGACAAGATAGACATCAATGTGTGTTTTTTACATGAGAAAAATAATCTTTATTTCGGTAGGAATTAGGTGTTTGTACTGACATGGCCATAACCTCTAACATTATTCATTGCTTGCAAAAGTACAATTTATAGATGCATGTGTCTAAATACATTACACCAATAAGCAATAGAGTACAAAAACTGTACCAATATGTGTGTAAATAAAAAAGGATATACATTTAGAAATATATCTCGTTCTGTTTCAAGATATGACGGGGTGCTGAAAATTTCTCGATTAAAGCGCTTTTCCTAAATAAAGCCAGATATAATAATTCTTAGTATTAGATTCTTAGTCAAAACAAGAAATTGTCAGAAATTGTGTGATGACAACAACAACAACAACAACAATAATAATAATAATAATAATAATAGGCCACTATCTGCACTGGAAAATTTGCAACTTCTACGGAAAGGAAACTGAAAAAAACTGGTATGAACACCACCCAGACCCGTTTACGGAGATAGGACCTGTTACAATTCTATGGGCCTACACAATACACACTGACAGAACAATCAATGCCAACCGGCCAGATATTGTTATTAAAAGACCACAAACAAAAAAGTGCCTCCTTATTGATATGGCACTCCCTGCTGACTGCAATGTATCTTTGAAGATATTCAAAAATCTATCAAAATACAAGGACCTTGAAGTAGAAATCTCAAAAATGTGCATATGGGAACATCAAAAATCCCTGTTGTAGTTGGAGCGCTAAGATTGGTTGAAAATGATTCCAGTAGACTAATTGAAGGGATTCCTGGAAGTTCATGCTTCAAGGAGATACAAAAAATTGTTCTGACAAGTACAGCCCACACTTTATGAAGGGCTTTATCTATATATATATATATATTTTTTTTTGTCAGTGGAAAGTGTCATGATGCCATTTCTAAACTTCTGGGCAGGACCTGGAAAGAAATGCCAGAAAGCAAAGAAAACTAATAATAATAATTGAGAAGAAGAAGAAGAAGAAGAAGAAGAAGAAGAAGAAGAAGAAGAAGAAGAAGAAGAAGAAGAAGAAGAAGAAAACGCTGACCTCGGAGTGAACGGACGTGATTTATCTTTCATTGCTCAAAAAAGCAATGCCGTTGTTATGAATAATCAAGAGTGGTTTCCCCTTGTTTAATTACTCTCCTCTTTGAGAGAGCCCTTTCTGTTTACTGGAACTATAAAAGGAGACTCTACGCGAACCTTGTATTCTCAGTTGAATAAAGCTTTCTTAAAGCCTAAACCTGCGTAGTTTTGTCAGTACAGTCTTATTTTAAAAGGGAAGCCATGTTTCTTTTAATTATCGATTTATTCTTATATTTTTCTTTGTTTTATTATAATTTTTATTATTATGCATTTATAATCTTAAATTAAAATGCATATTTGTTTATTTTTTTAAGGTAAGCCGAGGTATGCATCGATTGCTTTATTTTTAAAATATTTGTTGTTTAAGCATTTCTTATTTATTGATTGTAACGTAACATTATAAGGACGAATTTTTACATTTGTAGGAAAAATCGTTTCGAGTCTTTTTTTTTTTTTTACTTTGTTTTGTTTTATTTTGTTTTTTTTTACTTTGTTTTTTTTTTATTTTGTTTTGTTTTAATTGTTTTGTTTTATTTTTTTTTTTTTTTACTTTGTTTTGTTTTATTTTGTTTTGTTTAATTTGTTTTTTTTATTTTGTTTTGTTTACTGCTTATGGTTCAGAATAGTCGATTAGTCTTATATAATTCAACTTTCAAATATTTTTAACAAAAAGAATGTTGTCATATATTTGCTGATAATTTTATTCTTTTATTCTTTTTGATTTCTATTATTGCCATTAATAATAACAATAATAATAATAATAATAATAATAATAATGAAAACGAAATGTCAAAAAATTTCAAAAATGTGGCACATGCGAACATCAACAATCACTTACAATTGTAATTGGAGCCCTCCGGATTGGTTGGAAAAGATTCCAGTAGACAAATGTAAGCGATTGCTGGAAGCCCATGCCTTAAAGAAATACAAAAAAATTGTTCTCACGACTACAGGGCAGACCTTACGGAGGGCCTTATCTATGTAAAATATTTTCTTTCTTTCTTTTATTTTTGTTTGTTTGGGTCAGGGGAAAATGTTATGCCATTCCTTACCTTAGGTCTCTGGGCGAATAATAATAATAATAATAATAATAATAATAATAATAATAATAATAATAATAAAGGTCTCTGGTCGAGACCCGGAAAGAAATAAGTACCCACCAGAAATCAAAAATAATATAATAATAATAATAATAATAACCCACTGAATATAAAACCTGACATGACAGAGTGGGCCAATATCTGCACTGGAAAATCTGCAACTTCTACGGAAAGGAAACTGAAAGAAACTAGTATGAACACCACCCAGACCCGTTTACGGAGATAGAACCTGTTACAATTCTATGGGACTACACAATACACACTGACAGATCAATCAATGCCAACCGGCCAGATATTGTTATTAAAGACCACAAATAAAAACGGTGCCTCCTTATTGATATGGCAGTCTCTGATGACTGCAAGTATCTTTGAAGATATTCAAAAAGTTGTCAAAGTACAAGGACCTTGAAATAGAAATCTCGAAAATGTGGCATATGGGAACATCATCAATCTCAGTTGTAGTTGGAGCCCTAGGACTGGTTGGAAAAGATTGCAGTAGACTAATTGGAGGGATTCCTGGAAGTCCATGCCTCAAGGAGATACAAAAAAGTGTTCTGAAAAGTACAGCCCACACCTTACGAAGGGCTTTATCTATGTGAATTAATTTGTTTTTTCTTCTTTTTTTTTTTGTCAGTGGAAAGTGTCATGACGCCATTTCTAACCTTAAGTCCCTGGGCGGGACCCGGAAAGAAATGTGTAAACGCCAGAAATCAAAGTAAATAAAAAAATAATAATAATAATAATAATTCTTAATGTGATACATTTGATAATGAACTGTTTATCCGACATTCATTTTTTATATAATATATATATATATATATATATATATATATATATATATATATATATATATATATATATATATATATATATTTCAGATAGATGGAACTGGTCAGTCCGGGAGAGTAGTCCATTGAAAAGAATGAAAACTCTTGCGGCCACATCCAATCACGAGAAAGGCTTCATCAGCAAACCCCAAGGACAAATCCGGAGCCACAGTCCTTAAGAAAATCCGATGTCATGTTCAACTTCGTTCTGGCAATTCCAGCGAGACTGTCACTCTCATGTTGACCTGTACCAGCAGCTGACGCGTAACATTTTGTACGCATGTCCATGGTCTCTCGAGGCCGAAGTATGCCACAGATTATATAGAGCAAAACAATTCTTTATATCAATAATAATAATAAAAATAATAATATTATCAAAAACAGCAGCAAGAACAACAATGATAATGATAATAACAGCAACAAAAAAGCAACAACATCAATAATAATAATAATAATAATAATAATAATAATTAGTAGACTAATTGAAGGGATTCCTGAAAGTCCATGCCTCAAAGAGATACAAAAAATTGTTCTGACAAGTACAGCCCACACTTTACGAAGGGCTTTATCTATGGAATTTTTTTTCTGTCAGTGGAAAGTCTCATGATGCCATTTCTAACATTTGGTCCTTGGGCGGGACCCGGAAAGAAATGTTTAAACGCCAGAAATCAAAGGAAATATATGTAATAATAATGACAGGAATAATAAAAAATAAATGCATAAATAAATCTCCCTTGGTCTAGAATAGAAATAGAAGTGGCTCAATGGCAATACAATCACTTTAGTTTTGTTCGACAGTCGTCCTGGATGGTACATATTGAACAAAATTACGACTTGACGGTTAGGAACAAAACTCAAAAAAAAAAAAAAGTATAAATCTGAATGTTTACAAACAAAATCTCATACCGGATCAATCGTCAACCAGGTAAACAAGGTCCGCGTCCCTAAGAGAGGAACCAGTCTGAGCTCGAAAAGTCTGTCACTGGAAAAAACAAAGAGGAGACACCTGGTCAACAAAACCTAAAGAACTCCAACATTGTACCTGGTGACATAATCAACTAATAAAATGAAAGTGAACGAAATAGAATCGGGAAGAGAATAAACAAGTCATGGCATCTTTTTTCATTGCACTCGAAAATCCACAAAAGTACATCACGGATCAAATATACGAAAAATAGACAAAATATGGTAGGAGTTAAAATAAGACCATATCTCGACCAAAATATGCTTGTCAAAAAATGAAACCAAAAATAAAAGAAGTGCTATTAAAGCATAATACAATAAATGGGGCGGCAAAGAATCTAAAAGAGAAAACAAATGCAATGTACTCAATTGCGAAAACGACGACAAGATAAGCCTCTTCATGGTCAATACTCTGCCCGTCCCAAACAAACTGATGTAGACAAATCCCATGCCCACCAGTGTTTACGTAACGCAGGGTAGAAGCTGAAATCGAAGGTTTTATTTTTGCTTCACAGGACGAATGCTTGCTAAATAGAAGTTACCATGCGCACAAACTGAAAAATTGTATTAACCCGAAATGAAGGTTGTGTGATAAATATCCAGAAACAATTGACTATCTTTTATCAGGTTTTACGGTGTTATCACCCACTGAATATAAAACGTTGCATGGTAGATTGAATCAATATCTCTTTTTTTTTTTGTATTTCTTTGAGGAAATCTAGGAATCCCTTAAATTTGTCTACTGGAATCTTTTCCAACCAATCCGGAGGGCTCCAACTACAACAAGGATTGTTGATGTTCCCATGTGCTACAATTTTGAGATTTCGTTTTCATTATTATTATTAATAATAATAATAATAATAATAATAATGGCAATAATAGAAATCAATGGAAACTCTAAGTGTCTAGTAGGAACATCACCCAGATCCGGTTATAGAAATAGGAACAGTAACAATGTTATGGGACTTTACAATACGCACAGACAGAACATTCAACGCCAATCGCCCAGATATCCTGATCAAATCCTCAAGAACAGAATGTGCTTTCTTATTGCCATGTCTATTCCTCCAGATTTTAATGTATCTTTGAAGATCTTCAAAATCTATCAAAATACAAGGATCTTGAAGTGAAAATCTCAGAAATATGGCACATGATGAGATCAATAATTCTTGTTGTAGTTGGAGCCTTCGGATTAATTGGAAAAGGTTTCGATAGCCTCTTTGATGGATTCCTGGTAAACTATGCCTTAAAGAAGCACAAAACATTGTACTCACATTGTGAAGAGCTATGTATATGTAAAATGTTTGTAATCTTAGAGATTTTTTTTAACTTAATTTACAAGAATGATCAGTGGAAGATGCCATGAAACCATTTCTGACCTTAGGTGTTTGGTTGTTACCCAGAAGATAATGCATATAGAAAAGAAATGCATGGGAATAATAGTAGTAATATTAATAATGACAAAATATGAGATGTAATAAAATATATTAATATTCATTTAAAGTATAAAATATTTTTCATTTAAAATCTATATTAAATTTTGTGACATTTTTCAAAAATAGTAAAAGATGTCTACTTAAAAGCATATGAGTTTTTTTTTTCGTTTCCCCTGGGTTTTTTTGCAATTATGCTCACCCACAAAAGCCACATATACTTAAAGACACTTTAATTTTAAATTAAAAATAATTAACATTAAATATAATTACACAAAATGTCTATTCTTTTTAAAATCACACACACACTATGAATTTCGGAAAGGAATAAGAATCGGAACTGCGAAAAAAACATTCCGAAATTTTATTTCGTTCGTGCTCCAGTTCTTCGGACGGTTAGAAAGTTGTTTACGAGATTTTGTCAGAGGGATTTTAACGTAAACGATCAACCACACCCCGGTCGACGTTACGACGTCGATGAAGACTCTTCTTGGCATCGTTGAGAATAAACCCAAGATTTTGATGGAAGAGATTGTTAAGAGTTGGTGAAATTGTGATTTGAAGAGACCTGGATTCATTTCAAACCTCCATAGGTGGCTGCCATATCTGCGGGAACAGAACACGCTCGATCGTTTATGATAAGGTTTTGACGAAATAAAGGTGCTCGAAAGAATCTTGTGAATATATAGTCCACATGTCCAAGACAGGCTTGCATTCAGTGAAATTGTTACTGTACTTTTTCTGGGATTGCAAAGGGAAAGTTCACTTTATCTTCCATCGGTTAAAACAATAATTGCATTACGAAAAACTCACCAATCTCAATTCGACTATTCATTTTGGCAATCCGAAAAGTTGTAATTTCCCTGTAGAAAAACACCAGACTGCATGTTGCTAAATAGACCTTGCGGAAACTTAGAGTTGAAAATGAGAAAACCCTCCAGCACTCAGCGTAATATTCTGACTTGTTGCTTCGGATATTTATTTGATCCGATCTTTACAGAACAATTTTCAATGTCAGAAAAATGACAATCAGTTGAAAAAGTATATATAATTATGTCTGAAATATTTTTGAGTATGTGTGTGTCCCTGCAAATACCTCTGAAAATAAATGAGGCAGCTTGAATGGGATATTGAATAATATGAATGTGAAATATTGTCGTTTGCAGTAAATCTGATATCCTTCCAAATTAATAAAATGATTTAAATCAAACAAATTAAGCTATTTACAGAGGATTATAAAATTTACTTTAATCTGTTGCTTCCACTGCTAAATATATGTAAAGTAAAACGTTTGGATTATGAAAACAAATCTTTATTAAAATATCCAGTATTATCCGAATGACTTGACGCAGTCGGCCCTTAAAGTGACACTCATACATACGTTCTATTTCGTTTTAAATCCCCGATAAAAGAGATTTAGACAGACAAATGAAGGCATTTTGAGAATTAACACAAAAAAGTAAAACTCCCGTGGGAAAGAATTCCACATAGAATGTGGAATAAAATTTGCTGAATGAAAATAAATGAATTCTTGGTTTAAGGCAATCTGTCTGGAAATTAGAGTTGAATTTTATAGGATTTTGGAGAGATTTCTGTTGGTTTGCTGAAGGACAAATAGTTCAGATGAAATAAAAATAAAGAAAAAAAATATTAAAAGAAAATACAAACGAACGAAACATCAACGGCGGGAAAAGTGTGATTTTTTTTATTTTAAGTATTAAACAAGCTAGAGAAAGAAAAGAACAAGATTTATGAAATAATATTTTCTGGCGAAAAGAAAGACTAAAGAATAGAAGATGGCGGAAAGGGGGAAGACGAAATGAATGGATGATTATTATTATTATTATTATTATTATTATTATTATTATTATTGTGTATGATCTTTCTCAAGGAAATACTCAGTGAAAAATGTCATGATGCCATCTTTGACCTTAGGTCTCTGGTTGGGCCCCGGAAACAAATGAGAGTGCACCAGAAATATAAGAATTAAAATAATAATGTGATGACGAAAAAGAAGAAATCGAAGAACTGAAGAAGCAAACGAAACGAGCAAAAGAATGAAAAAAAAAAACATTGAAAAATCATTAGAAAGAAGAAGAAAAGAAAGAAATAAGAGAAAATGAAAAGAAAGTAAATACATTCTTGATTATACGGTAAACAAAATGAATAAAAGAAAATGTAGCCAAAGAAAAAAAAACAGAAAATTTGTGAAGAAAATCGCATATGAACTGCTAAAAATGAGAACGAAGAGAAGTCTACAAAGAAAAATAAAGAAGTTAAAACGTAGAAAAAAACCTAACATAATTAAGAAAAACTGAAACAAAAGTGAACTTAAAAGAAACATAAACAATAGTAGCAACAAAAAAATTTTGAAAAATCAAGAACGAACATAAAGGTCGTTTCATTAAGACGGATTATATATAAGGGTGTTTCATTAAGAAGGATCAAAGTCATCAAAAAATAAATAAGTGTGATGGGTGAAACTTTATTTATTTCTCTATTGGATCATATTATTTAAGTCAAATTATGATTAAAAAATAATATCGTATAAATGTCCGCCAAATCTGAAAGTAAAAGAAAAAATCATTAGACGCTTAAAATTAATTCAGATTTAAAATCGGTCGAAGTTATTGCAATAAACTTTATTCAATAAAAACAGAAGTAAACTTCCTACAAAATTAATACTAGGCGCTGTAAGAAAAAGTAAAGTGAAAGAGAAAACCGACAGACAAACAAAAGAACGATGAATGCAAATTAAATGAGCAAGGACTAGAATAAAAGAAGAAATGAAATGAATGAAAAGACTAAACGAGGGAGGTTAGAATAAAAATAAATAATGACAGAAGACGTAGGAGATGATAAATGAGAAAGAAAGTTAAACAATAGAATTGAGAATAGATAGAATAAAAACACAATTAAATCGAAGGGAAAAAGGAAAATAGCGAAGAACGAAATAAGTGTAGAGAAAGATGGAATATTTAAAAGAAATTCAAATCAAACAAATAAAAGAAAATTAAAGAAGAAAATAAATCAGAATGAATGAAATTAACTGTTGAAAAAAAACTTAATGCCTTAAAAATAATGACTATAAAAAATACAATGCAAAATGGCGGCGACAAAAGCTTTTGGTGTGATAAAGTGGGATCAGAAACCTACAATATGTTCTCATTGTAATCTCATGTCATTAATTGATACTTCAAATTTAACAGTGAAATGTATGCTTTTGTTGTCTGCTCGACAGTGTAATGCCCTGAAGAAGGCAGTCATTTTTTTTTATGGGTTGCGGGTCCATTTACATCAATGTTTCCTACTGTGTGCGTGTGTAAATAACAACGTAAAATATTCAATAAGGTGACAATAGCAATGACTCTTCATGATGAAAAGTTGTGTGCCTTTTTCTCTGGAAGGCATGTTATATTCATGTGCTCCATCCTTTTAGAATCCTGCACGAAATATACTTTTCAACAAAAGAAGCGAGAATACGTGAATATATTTAGTGACGGTATGCGGATAAGTCGCAAGTGTCATGCTTAGGCATAAAAGAACTTCTCTGTATTAGTTATATTATCAAAATTTTAGTAGGAGTTTCAGTAAGGGGTTCGAATATTCAAGATTCTATCTCGTGTGGGGGATTTCGTCTGGAATTTTAATGACATCAGTTTTACTTTAATACAAATCATATTTTATATTTCAGTATGTTCAATTTTCAAGACTTTCCTTAAATGGTATATGTATATAAACAGTAAACCTCTTAAAAACACGTTCCTAAATATATATATTTATTGTAGCAAGAGGAAAAATATAAAAAAAAAACAAGGGTGTTTCATTAAGATGGATTATATATAAGGGTGCTTCATTAAGACGGATCAAAGTCAGGAGTAAATAAATAAGTGTAATTTGCGAAAATTTATTTATTTCTCTATTAGATCATGTTATTTAATTCATGGCAATTATGTGTGAAATATAACATCGTCCAAATTTCTGCCAAATCTGGAAGAAAAAAAATCATTAGACACTTAAATTTAATTCATATTAAAATCGGTTCAAGTTATTGGAACACACTTTATTAAATAAGAACAGAAATAAACTTTCTACAAAATTAATACTACATACATATATATATATATATATATATATATATATATATATATATATATATATACAGAGATAGATAGATAGATAGATAGATAGATAGATAGATAGATAGATAGACATTTCATCCTTTCTCCACAAGCAAGGTAATAAATCTACGGAAGGGGTTACTCAGTATAAGCGAATATGAAAAAAACATTAAGTCGTAAGTGCCATTAAAAACAGGAAATCTGAATACATAACTATTGGTATTGGATTTAAATATTTGAGATCAAATTATTGAAAAGAGTTCCACAAACGAGAAGTCAGAGATATGAAACTGTTAGCATAGAATTTAGATTTACATCTACACATTTCAACTATAAAATAATGAGACAGTGCCACTAATCTAGTAATGCGCTTAAATTCATAAACTGTAGGTATCAGAGTGTAAAGTTCATCAAAATAATTGCCCTCATAAGATACAGAGAAGCTACGTTAGAGCGGTGTAAACAAGGCTGAAGTCGATATGACAGATCAGGACCAATAAAGTTACATATTCTTTTGCATAGATAGATAGATAGATAGATAGATAGATAGATAGATAGATAGATAGATTTTTTTATCACTCTAAACGCTACTTGCGCGGATACTTGCGTTTGTGTAAATGCCATGTTTATTTTTAAAACAGTCCGAATTTTATCTATTGGCTTGTGCTTTCGAGAGACATAATAAATTTTCAAACTGCTGTCTTTATTTGTACGTGAAACTGCCATCTTTTCCGGTAGAGGGCGGCTTTCTATTTAAAAAAAAAACAACTGTTAACTCATTATTTCCGTTGCTAAATAAGGTGTGATTGGTATTGGTGGCAAGATGTTTTATGTAGAGGACTTCTCTGACAACGAGAAAACAACTCAAATTCCAGCCATATTCCTTTCGCAGGGTCAAGATAAAGGCTACTATGTAGGCAACGCACAACTATATCTAAACAGACAACCATGAAAAAATTAACACTTAACAACAAACCCTTAAAAATGGCAGATGATGTGGCCAGAAGCGCTTGGGACAATAGAAAAAAAATTGCACTCCTTACACACACACACACACACACGTATATATATATATATATATATATATATATATATATATATATATATATATATATATTTGTTGCGATTTGTTTAACTTAGATGCTAAATTATTCCTTTACTGCAACTAATTTATATTATTTAAAAAAAAGAAATTGTGCATTAAATTAAAAATAAAACTCATTTTTAGTATTACTTAATCATTCCATAAAAATAAACATTTATTTTAATAAGTTTTCCAGACATGTATGAAAAAAGAGTGAGGGCAATGTCTTTGTTATGTTTGTCTGTTTATTGCCACCTTATTGTATCATAACCTGGTTATCAAGTCAGTGATGTTAGAGATAGGAATTGTTGACTGTTATCATATTTTCTCAACACTACTCCAGTCACACTCCTTATCCCCAGCCCTCCAGTCGACGAATTAATGCTGCCACTTTCTTTGATTTTCGGCGACATTAAGTTGGGCTAAATTTAATTTGCTTTTTTTCAATTGATACCTTCTGCTAAAAATCTCTACGGAGTAAATTATTTAAAATGAACGTTTGAAAACAATTAGTTGAAATAAATATGTGAAACATGACTTGTATACCCTCTTTTTTAAAGAGAGTTTACAAGTCATGTGAGATTTTTAAAAGATTAAATTAAAGAAAGAAATGCATTGCCTAATAAATATGTCTCCAGCTTGATACGGCTCAATCTATGCACCCAGGACTAGCCACATTAACTTTATTTTATTCTTTTTACTTGCTTTCTTTCTTTGATTTCTTTTCGCTTTCTTTTTGCCCAAATCAGTAAAGCGTAGGCGCTCTACTAACTCTAGTAAAAAAGATCTTTTAGACAAATATAAAACTAAATATGTAGATGCACTAAGTAAAAACAAACACAAAGTTAATCTAGAATACCTTGACAATAATAAGATTGACAAAAAAAAAAAAAAAGAAAAACGCATAAACATAGAAAAGGCAACATGATTTGGTTTACCAACCATTTAACAGTAATGTCAAAACCAACAGACGTTAAAATTTCCTTAATTTAAATTACAAGCATTTCAACAATATTTCATTGCTCAACAAGATTTTGAACCAGAACAACATTAGAATTAGCTACAGCTTTTCAAAAACTTTGAGTAGTATATAGCACAGTATAATAATTCAATGTTAAATGAATATTTATAAAACTTCAATAGTATAATAGTATTGATAAATATTGTAATTGCCGAAAAAATAGTACCTGTCCACTTAATTCTAAATGCATGAAGAAAGGCGGTATTTAAAAAGCTACTTAAAGGCGAGCCTAAATTTTATTTTGGTTCCACTGCTAACCACTGGAAAACTCTGTATTACCATAAAATGTCACTAACCAATAAACAATATTCATATACCATGGCACTCTCTAATTTTTTTTCTGGGCAATTAAGACAGATAAGTACAAACCTGTAGTAAATTGGGATCTCATCCCCCAGACTAAACCATTTACACTCAAAAAAGTAAAATGTGTTCTGTTCTTCTAATAATAACGAAAAATTTTCAAATACATTGGTAATCATAATCGGCTAACCAAGCGAGGTGAGCTTATGACCACATGCATTCATCGAATGATCTCCGTTCTCAAATATTATAATGTTGATTAGGGAAATTAACCTAACATCTACTTTAATACCTTCACTGACCTGCCACCATTTTTTTTCATATTCAGTTACTTCCCTTGCACATTCCTGGCGTTTCACGATTATTGTAACCTCGCACTCTCTTTTAGTTTTGTTGTATTTTAATATAATTATTCTTTATTATTTTTTATATTTTTAATTTACCTTACCGTATATTCTGTTTTATCTACACACGCTTTTTATTTGGTAAGTACCAACTTCTTTAGTTCGTCTTACAATCTTATCCTTTGACTCAATATACATTAACGGATCTATATCTCTATTAGAATTACTATTACCAAGTTTATTTTAGATACCTACCTATCAACACTCTATATTTTGAAGTTATGCTCCAATATATATCATATTTATTTAAATCTTGAACTTTAAGTCCATATACAATGTAGCATTGCTCCCATGAGAACCAGATTAAGAAAAAAAAACACAACTGTATTAAACAGTTCACAAATGTTTGTAACTGAAGAAAGGAAAAAACAGGAAAGTTTGAATCGTACTGTAAAGCTAGTTATATATTTAATTATATTTATATACATACATACATACAAACACACACATCCACACACACACATACATATATTGATGCATGTTTCATTAAATAATATAGACAAGTTTTGTCTATTTTAAGTAAGTTCCTTTCATATTGCCTGATAGGCTTAATAACATTATCATCGAAGGACGAAAGGAAATCACCATATTGATAGATGCTTAAATCCAATCTAAGCTTTCAGCTTACATAAGCCATTATCAAAGATGACAATTACTTTTCAATATATCAACAAATACACGGACGAAGCGATAATGATAGTCTGTTTTTGTTGCATGAAAAATTTCAAAGCAACGACTAACTAGTGTGTACGAGACGCGGAAGCGAAAATCGCGTCGCAGCACGTGACATCACACATGACCACGAGAGAGTGAAAACGAGAAGTATTAAGTATGGGAAGCCGTTGTTATAAAACAATGGCTTCTGTTATCATTTAAAGACATTTAAGAATGTTTGTTGAGATTTCGTAGTTTATTTTGTTCAGGCTAGGTTTCAACTATTTTATGTATATAGCTTCAAGAATTTTTAGTTTTTCTTTATTGTTTTCATGTTTAAGTATAGTTATGTCTCAACAAGGATTTTCCCAAATTTTTGTACGCGACCACGCGTCTTGATTTAAATGCTTAAAAATTATAGAGTTATCATTCAAATGTAGAGTCAAGCGTTGTGAAAACGAGTTTGTGGCGTGACCAACATAAATATTATTTAATCCATTGGAGATGCAATCCCCCAAAGGGCACTTGAATTTGTAAACTATGTTGTTTTTTTGTAAATCTCTAACGAGGAGTGGGGAAGAATCATTGCAAACAATTAAGGTGGATATAATAGATATAGTGTAGTATATGATTAACCTAATGATTTTGCTAGGATGTATTGTAGATATATTAGATCCTAGCAAAAAAAATTAGGTTAATCATATATACTAAATCTAATATATCCAACTTAATTGTTCGCAATGATTCTAAATATATATATATATATATATATATATATATATATATATATATATATATATATATATATATTATTGTTAATAGAAATCTTATGAGTATAGAAAACTATACTCGCTCTGATAAACTTCGGTGTATTGATTTGCAAATAAACAAGCAAATAGCAAAGGGACAAAAAAAGGTATATAAAAAAAGAAAGAACTAAGAACATGTACGTTAACCGAAAATAATCGTCCAGGATACGAGCTCAAGGTCCAAATAAAAATATCCGATGGGAGTACCCAAAACAACTAAAAAAGTGCTCAATACAATGAGTAGAGCAGACCTAGTTAAACCTAGAGAGCCAGACAAACCTACCAAGTTTTCACCTAAACATATCATCAGGGAAAGTCGGTCTTCCCTGACGATCCGCTTAGGTGAAACCTTCGTAGGTTTGTCAGGCTCTCTAGTTTTAACTATATATTTATGAGTTAATAAATAATATCGCATATTGAATGGTGGTGCTAATAAAATAGTGATCGGTATATTAAGATAGGTATAACTTATATTAATAATAAATATACATTTATTTCTTCAAAACTTTTCAATAACCACTTGATGATTGCATTGCTTATTAAAACAAATTTTTCATAACGGTGAGGAATAAATGTGCAATTATTATTAATGTCGTACATATATATATATCTATATATCTATATATATATATATATATATATATATATATATATATATATATATATATAGAGGAACATAGAAGTCAACACTTAGAGGCGACAATCTGTTTCATGCTAGATGTAGCATGAATCTGGCTGTCGCCTCTAAGTGTTAATATTTCTATATTCACTTTTATATTTATACTTATTTATATTTATACACAGCCTATCTCAGATATTGAGCACTTTATCCCATAAATATAGCACATCTTAAGACAATAATTCTTCATCTTTATATATATATATATATATATATATATATATATATATATATATATATATATATATATATATATATATATATAATTATTATTTAAATTTATAATATAAATATGTTATAAAATCAGTACAAAAATAGCTATTTTGTTTCAACACCTCTGATGTCTTATGAAGTGATGATGACGGTGTCAACATTATCACTTGATAAGACACCGGAAGTGTTGAAACAAAATGGCTATTTTTGTAGTGATTTTATAACATATTTATGTTATCTGCTCTACTCTGTATTCAGCACTTTTTTAAGAATAGTAATTGTTGTTTATTCCGTATACACCAATCATATACTTGTGTATATATATATATATATATATATATATATATATATATATATATATATATATATAGTTAATGTGAGATTTGTGCAGAACCACACGAACTTTTCGGGAAAGCTGAATACTGTAAATTCTCAGTTTTTATATTATTTACCAGTTGCTACTCGGCTATTTGGCCATAGTTTAGGGTGTTGAATCGATAGATTCATACCTTTCCGAAGGGAAATGAGAAATTGTTATAAGTAAGTGAATGTAACGATCGGGACTGGAAATCGAACTCGGCTCTCTCCGATTCCGCAATACGAACTGCTATCCATTAAGCCACACTCCTCCAAACATAACATGAAGGAGAATAATGTGCCTACAGTGATATTAATGTAAAGCTATATGTTTATTTAGTAGATGTAATATATAAGATTTTTCCATCTATGTCTACCTAGCAAAACCGATTAATATTCTTTCCATTAGGGTGAGAATAAAACAAGTGTTTCCTCATACAAAAATTCTAGCAAACAGAATCTCCGTGTTTATATCTCTTAATATGAGATTTATTCAACGTTGTCTGATTACCTACCTACATACTTACTTACCGACATACATCTATGTGTTTTGTTCTTTAGGAGCGTATGCTCTCTTGGCTTTCGGCTTTTGGATCATGCTTGCAACAGTAATGTAAATAACACCTAATTTCAAACAAATTCTACATGAACTGAATCTAGTGTATCAAATGGAACATTTTTGTAATCATTCAATGCAAAAAAAAAGTTCTGTTATATATGGCTTTAAATTGTATGATTTGAATATCTGATTTCTCGCTTGAGGCGATCAATTTCAGTAATGATGGTTATTTGGTTTGCTGAACGTACGTAGAAATCTCCACAGCTCGTAAAATAAAAATAAGACCACTCTGACAAATAAGTCAGATAATATGTAACAACGTTTACACTCATCTTTACCTCCCTCTATCTATATATATATATATATATATATATATATATATATATATATATATATATATATATATAGGTAACTATGTAAGCTATGACATTTGAATGAAGCAGAGAAAGAAAGAAATTATGAAGAAATCGAAATAAAACAAAGTTCTATTTATCCTAACGAACAAAGAAAAAAATTAAGGAGGTACTGTATATATATATAAACATATATGTTTAACCCCATGAAGATAGTCTCAGATGAGATTGAAATTAAAATTATTTGAAAGGAAATTTTTGAATGAATATTAATCAATTTTCTATAGCCACCAAGAAACTACTACGTGAACTTGAAATTATTAAGTCTAAAATAAAATAAAAAAACATAACACTTCTAAATTATTTAATCAAATCTGCTTGAATGAAGATATGGTGCCTAACGTTAAAAGATAGGCATGACAGAGGAAAAACACATCCATACTTGTATCAAAACAACAAAGAACTACAAAGCCACAACAATATAATTGTTAAAAAGCAGATAAAAGCAATATCTTTGTCAACTCAACGATCTATCATATCCCAAATTCCCTCAACTGATTACCAACTAACCAAACTTCTTAATCAACTAATTACACCTTACATTCCAAATAAATACAGCCAACATCCGAATTACTCTAAATTCTAAAAGCAAAAACCAACGGCCCTGTTAGAGAAACAGTAGGTATAATGATAAACAATATATACAAAAATCCATCTCAGCCTTCATTGAAAATTTCGACCTAATATTAAGAAAAAACGACTCTTGTGTTGCACCACGCAAGTTCTTTTTATGACCACGAAAAAAAAATGTACAAAGCGATGGTGTTTCTATGAGTACCTTCCTTAGGCCAACATCTAGCAATTTTTAATTGGCTAATTTAGAAAATGATGTTCTCAATTCCACAACAATCTCTTTATTTACCTAAGATATGTAGATAACATTCACATTTTAGTCAAAGACAGACGAAATACATGAACTACAAGAAAACTTTCAAAAAACTCTGTTTCCATTTCGTTTGGAGCATGCTTTCATCACAGTATGCTGATGTTTTAGCATTTTCGTGGAGATACCAACTCATGAAAAAGAATATATATTTGTATGATCACCTTTGAAAGAAATATTACTTTATTTGTAACGTATTTGTTTGTTGAAAAGAGTTGTTACAATATCAGCGAAAAGAGTTGTTACAATATCATGCCTTGTCCTATCTGGCATCCCAGAAGCTAATAAACGTCCTGTCTGCTTTCAAGAATATATGTCTTCTCAGATGAGTATAAATAAATGAAAAGAATATGGCGAAACAAAGGAATATTACATCAATAAAGCATTCAACAATGGCTCCATAAAGAATTCATCATAGGTAAGTTGACACATGAAATCAAAACGTTACGATTTCGAGACGATTTAAGTCGGTGTAGCTTTATGAAAAATTCCGCATTGGTTCTTTAAAAAAGAAATTAATATTGTACAATGAAGTATACAAAACAGTATCCAAAAATTTAATGTGTGAATCACTGCTTCAAAAGCGTTCATCAATATATATATATATATATATATATATATATATATATATATATATATATATATATATATATATACGTATCATTGGCTAGAGGAAACTTTATTCAGGGTATATATATATATATATATATATATATATATATATATATATATATATATATATATATATATATATATATATACGTATAATTGGCTAGAGTAAACTTTATTCAGGGTATATATATATATATATATATATATATATATATATATAAATTTAGATATAAATAAATATATATTTGTAAGAAGATAATATGAATAAAGTCAAAAAGAAAACATTTATTTATCAACGCTTTTCGTCATTTTGGATGATTTTTTCAATGCAAATATAAGGATTTTAAATGTTTTTAACTCCTCGTGATGAAAGAAATAAATGAAAATGAGTGACTTTTAAAACTTCTGTCGGGATTCTATAAACTGTTTTACACACAGATACACACACAACACACACACACACACACATATATATATATGTACACACACAGATATTTATATATATATATGTACACACACAGATATATATATATATATGCACACACACAGACACACACACACATATATATATATATATATGTACACACACACACACACACACATATATATATATATATATATGTACACACACAGATATATATATATATATATATATATATATATATATATATATATATATATGTACACACACAGATATATATATATATAGTTGGACGGGCGATGTAGAATATTTTAAGAACAAAAGGTTAAGATAATAATAAAATATTTTGAATCTCTTCAGCAATGTGTTGAAATATCATGAAGAAAAAATAAAGATCTTTATTTGATGTTGCGGTCGTTGAGTTGAGGATTATCGTACAGACACCAAAGCTAGATTTGAAATTTAGCCCACTCCAAGTAGATCTCAGTCTTTTTGTCATTTGTATTTCTCTGTTAATTCTAATATCTAATATATATATATATATATATATATATATATATATAGTGATCCTCGGATGGCTCAACTTATGGTAGAACAAATTGTTACCTTATGTAATATGGGGAATAAAAAAAGAAAGAAACAACAGCATGAACACAAGTCGAAAACAATCGTCTAGTGTTTAAGCTCCAAGTCCAAAGAAAAACAATTATGTAAAGTGCTCAATACACTAAGTAGAGCAAACCTAAGATAAACCTTAGGAGCCAGGCAATCCTACCTAGGATTCACCTAAACGGATCTTCAGGGTAAAGCTGGCTAGAGAGGAAAATTACGGAACAGTATTTATTGATAAAATCATACCCACATGACCAAAATAAATAAATATGTAAATAAGACAAACATCAAGGGGTATGCTACTTTATTGATCAGCCAACGACAAAAAACATAAATAAAATTGTCTATGCCTACACATGCTAAGACTTTCCGATATATATATATATGTCGTCTGCAGTCGATCTCACTGAATGCCGTCGCCTCTGTCTGTCTTTTTTACAAATACTTTCACGGTAACTGCTCCGATGATCTGCTTTGAAGGTGTTGAAACAAAATGGCTATTTTTGTAGTGATTTTACAACATATTTATGTTATAATTTTTAAATTATATATATATATATATATATATATATATATATATATATATATATATATATATATATATATATATATATATATATATATGTATATATATATATATATATATATATATATATATATATATATAAGCCTTTCTTCCTATCGAATCTTATATTTGCAACAATCACGTGTATATAAATTATTGCGTGAGTGCCTGTGTATGTATAAATGTGTACGTATTTTGTATAACTCATATTTTTCTCACGTCGTCACGAGTATAGATATGAAGTGATGGTCGAATTCCTAACGTCGTCTTAAAGATCTGTTAGATCCATCTCTCAATTATACCAAGTCGCATTAGAAATGGAGACAGGCGTAAAGGCACTGACAGAGCAGCAGAGAGTAAATTATCTCCCAGGACAGAGTAAATTGTTAAGGGATGCAAATTACAGGCTTGAACCTTCTATTATACTTTATTTTAATTTAATTTTCCCTTTGCAAGATCTTTTCGACACACAGACATATGTCTATTTATTTATTTTAGTTTTGTATCTGACTGCCTATGTTATCTATCTATCTATCTATCTATCTATCTATCTAGTTTTGTATTTGCCTATCTGTTAGTGTTTTTTATCTATCTATCTGTTTTAGTTTCCTATCTATCTATCTATCTATCTATCTATCTATCTATCTATCTGTCTATTTAGTTTTGTATTTGTCTATCTGTTTTAATTTTGTATGTATGTATGTATTTTATTTTCGTATCTATCTATCTATCTATCTATCTATCTATCTATCTATCTATCTATGCATTTTAGTTTCGTATCTATCTATCTGCATTTTAGTTTCGTATCTATCTATCTATCTATCTATCTATCTATCTATCTAGGCATTTTAGTTTCGTATCTATCTATCTATCTATCTATCTATCTATCTATCTATCTATCTATCTATGCATTTTAGTTTCGTATCTATCTATCTGCATTTTAGTTTCGTATCTATCTATCTATCTATCTATCTATCTATCTATCTATCTATCTATCTATCTATCTATCTAGGCATTTTAGTTTCGTATCTATCTATCTATCTATCTATTTAGTTATGTATTTGTGTATCAGTTTTAGTTTTGTGTATATGTATGAATGTATGTATCTATGTATTTCAGTTTTGTACCTATTTAAGTTTCGTATCACTCTCTCTATATATCTATCTCTCTCTCTCTCTCTCTCTCTCTCTCTCTGTCTCTCTCTCTCTCTCTCTCTCTCTATATATATATATATATATATATATATATATATATATATATATATTACTAATACGCTTTGCTATTTTCCTCATTTTTCTAGAAATTTATTCACTCGTGAGTGCCCATTAACGGACCGACCAAGTAGCCATTATCGTTTCTAAAAGGCGCTTATTCGTTCGATGATACTGGTTTTCTTCAAATTGACTTTCAAATATTCAAGCGAAACTGATTCAATGTTTCACAAATGAGGACATTTTTTTAAAATCCGTTGCACTTCACAGTTGTTTTTCTTTTTGAATTTATTTTCTAATTTTATTTGTGTTTTTGGGAAAATCTGCCAAGTGGTTGAAACTGTAACGTCTTAACTTCGATGTCGCATTAATCAATTTTTTTTACGTTCCCCTCTCGTATATATACGCACGCGCAAATGCACGCAGACATATATTTATTTATTTTGTCACGTTTCACCGATCAAGTATTTAAAAATGCTGCTAAATTTAAAAGTAACAAACAACTATATTCTTAACTTGCATCACGTTACTTTCTCGCTAAAGTGGATTTGCTTGGACTAAAATTCTTTTTTTCTGATAGCACTGTTCGAGCAACGAAATATGTCAAAATAAACCTCTTGTAAATTTTCTTTTATCTCTCTCTCTCTATCTATCACCCTTTCTCTCTCTCACTCGCTATATATATATATATATATATATATATATATATATATATGTGTGTGTGTGTGTGTGTGTGTGTGTGTGTGTGTGTGTAATATTTATTCAAAAATTATAACATAAGATATAAAAATAGCCATTTTGTTTCAACATTTCTGCTGTCTTGTCAAGTCACCGTCACTTGAAAAGACACCAGAAGAATTGAAACAAAATGGCTATTTTGTATTGATGTGATGACATGCTTATATTATAATTTTTTGAATAAATATTATTTGGCCTACTCTCTAGTGATTTTGCTTATCGGAATTTTATTCCATCTATATTAACCCTGTACTTTGATATATATATATATATATATATATATATATATATATATATATATATATATATATATGTGTGTGTGTGTGTGTGTGTGTGTGTGTGTGTGTGTGTGTGTGTGTGTGTGTGTGTTAAAAAGAAGAGAGGTACCGCAAACGTTTTTGGTTGTAATGTGGATTTTAAAAAAAATATCATGCTTTATTTTCCATAATTTTACTACACGGGTTTCTGGTCTCGCGACCGTCATCAGCTAAAGGGTGCAGATTTCCGCATATTATTAAAATTAATTAATTTTTTTCTCCTATATGTTTTTCGATGTAAAATATTCTCGATGTGAGACATTTTCTTTTTATGTGTTAGTAATCCAAATTTCTTTCTTGAACTGTCAGTGAAGCGTTCTGCACGAAGCGTCATAAAACAATTAAGATTGGTCCGAGAGAAATGATGAATTATCGTTATCTTATCTTTTAACGTTTTAATTACCCTTGTGTGTCCTTAGATCTATTTCCATTTTCGTGTGTTTCTGTCAGCATGCGTGTATATATTTGTATTTTACGTCTCCATACATAAATACTGTGCCACTAAGGAATTAGTAAACACATTTGTGCACATAAAAACATGCACACACGCACATTCTTGTCCACCTTCACAAGACAGGAAAATGTTATGACTAATATACTACTAAATTCTCTATAACAAATAAACAAAACAACAATCAATATAATTTATTACGAATATAGCAAAAATCTATTACAATGCATATAACAAACATTTAGTAACATTTTACATTTCTATAAATTTCCAGGCAGCTCCTTTATTGTGAATCTCTTTTTTTCAAATATTTAAAATATCTATAACAGAGCGTGCTTTCGAAGATCACATGATGTTATCGTAGTTAAAATAAGACTGTCTAAATTACTCGTCAGAAATAGTAGCTGGCCACTCGTACTCGAGAATATCCGTCTACTAGGGCGGCTAGCCAATCCCTATTTCAGACGCTTGCTCAGGTGCATTTGTATTTATTCAACATCCACAGAGCCCACCTGTGGTGTATACAAATGCTGAGCAGACCTTAGTTACATTTTCTGGGAATCTAGCTTGATCACCAGTTTGAACAAGCGCTGCACACTCAATCCCTCGGGCGCGATCTCTTGTGGCTTCATGATATCACAGCTATTGACGGCCCCAGTTTCACTCACAAGCCTTGAGGCAACCCGTGGCATACTTTTTCATGCACTTTCCAAATTTGTCTCATGTTGGGATCGACCCCTCCAGTTCGATATCATCAGGGAAGTCAAACCCGGGTTTCATGGTCAAAATGCAAACTTTCTAAACACTTGGCCAAAAAGTAGATTAGTAAAGTTAACGATATAAAATGGTGAAACCCCTTCGCTAACAAAATTTTCAAGGTGTATTAACCTACAAATCACTCGATGAATGTTATGATCCGTTATCAATAACATTAAAAAAACACATGTCGATCCGCATTATAATTTTTCGTCTCGGCTGCTACCTGAATTTTACCAAAAACACAATAATTTCCATGCCTGAAGATGACAGATTACAGTCAAAAGTACTTAAAGAAAGACTTTATATAGAATACAATTTTTAAAAACAATGATCATAACATTCATCAAATGATTTGTAGGTTAATGCACATTTAAAATTTTTGTTAGCAAAGTGATTTTCGCCATTTTATATCATTACTAATCTACTTTTTTGCATGAATAATTCATTTTAATCTAAATTGAATTGCACCATATTTGATATATATATATATATATACACACACACACAGACATATATATATATATATATATATATATATATATATATATGCGCGTGTGTGTGAGTATGTTTGTGGGGGTCAACTAGTGACTATGAATGTGGCGTCCTTCTATTCATTTTCTTTAAGTCAGAGACACTGCGATGAGAACAAAAATGGCTGCCAGCTATGCGAACATGTTCATGGATGCCCTGGTTGATATGTTGAGCAGTTACCAACTAGCACCACTACACTACCACAGATACAGAGATGATATCTTCTTTATATGAACAAGCTCTGAGACCTTTAAAACAACTCATCACTTTCCAAGGCACCATCAAAATCATAATCGAATATTCCCCTACATTTATTCCGTTTCAGGATGTACTGGTGCGTCTAAATTAAATCCACATATCCACTACACTAGCTACCAAACATACAGATATTCATTGCTGCCTAAATCACAATATTTTTCACCCCAGCAACCTAAAAGTATCAATAATGTACAGAAAACTTATCTGTTCACAGAATGTGGATTACTAAAACACGTAGGACAGTTAATCAATTACTTTCTTAAACAAAAATACCCACTTAAATCTATCAAAAACTCAATTACATTGTTTCGAAACAAAATAGAAATACTCTTCTAACCTACAAATCAAAAAAGAATAATTCCATTTTTTTTTTAAATATTTTAATTACAATATTCTCAAGCTTTTCCATATTTTAGCAACATCCAGTATGCATCATTCACCACTTCACCAAGGCAATGTTACCTGAAATAGCCCCTGATAAAAAGTCTGTAGACATATCATCACTGGTAGCAGTTTCACCCACTCCGGCACTCATGTAGTATTCAAATCACCGGATCTGAATTGTGATAGTTGAAATCTTATATATCTGCTTTTCTCTCATAAATGCAAAGATGGGTTGGAGAAACGCGAACGGAATTACGACTTCGGGTTAATAACAATACAAAACCCATTAGAGCCAAACATAATTTCTCTGTTCTTGCACACTTCAAAGTACCATTTCATAGCGCCGACGACATCATATGCGTGATTTTAGGGTCGTCATTCAACAGCCGAGAAGAAAGACGCAGTTCGGAATTGAAATTTATTTTCAAAATAATTTCAAACATTGCGTGATTAAACAGAGAATTTGCAAAGAGTGTATAACTTTCACAGGGAAACCTCCACTCCACTTCTATGTTTATTCCTCGCGTCGTTGCAAAAGAACACAGGCGTGTTCGAAAGTTCCGACTATAAAATGTAGCTCTTCGTACTTCAATTCAGTCAAAAGGGTTTTTTTTATATACTATTCCTCAAATTTTATTATAGCTCAGGGTGAAAATCTCCGGCAGATACCAAATCAGTCGGGTTTCGATCCCGGCTTAAAGCAATCGGACAATCTAGCCACATTGATGAGCTGTGATACTGCAAAACAATCTGCCTGTGGATGCCAATATATACGCACCCGAAAAACTTCATTAATTCTGCTTGTGCACACTTGGGAGAAAAGTGCGAATTTGTAAATAATGACTATTACTACTAATATTACATTATTTTATTAATATCATTTAATTAAGCCCCGTCAGTCATTGGCATGTTTATTTTCAGAGTAAGTACGTAAAAATTCGCCTTTCTTTCAAGCGGGCGCTAATAGCTCAGGGAAAAAATTTCCGACCAATACACTGCTTCTCCAACCTAATATCTCATAAAAATAATATCACGAATTCGTACTTTGGGATTTAAGCTATGCTTCAATCAATGTTCAATTGATACACACTGACATATCTTAAGTATATTGATAAAATAGTAGATTCCTAGATTATCTTTAGTCGTTTACATTGAATAAGCTTTGTGCCAATTTTTTTCTCTGAATGAAAATGTCTGTAATTGAACCTTAATGTTAGCGACACAACGCGTCTAAATATATTGTAAAAACCTACAAATATATATTTTCTTCCTGAACATTTCCCAGAAGCCCTTGCGAATAATGAAACTGTCTCTAGAACAAATGTATCTACGTCTGTTGACGATGCACTTGAAAATTGAGATTGTGCACTTGTCTCTTCTTCAACGAATCCAATCTCGTCTCCACAGAGATTCTCCTCAGATATTACCACATGTGAAGATAAAATAATCAAGAAAGACATTTACTGATAAGACAGGACAATATAAAAGGGACTGAGAGTGGGTTAAGGTCAGAGTCTACGAAGGCCATTAGCAGCTTCGGGAAAGGTGTATACTACGGACGTCTGATTCTTCCACACGCGAGAATATCGTATTCCTCAATCACTCCCCCTTCATCAGCATATTCTTCTTCTATGAGCCGTGTACATTCAGGATGTGGGTGATCATGGCTCTCCACAACTACTTGTCTTTCGTAGTGCCTAGCAATGTTTTTTTATCTTTGATATATCCCCTAAACTCTGATCTACGAAATATTTACACAAGCTCGTTATTCGCAGCTTTCCTCTGTCCATCTTGCGTTCAATATATCTTGTGCGTGTCATATTCTCTAAACTCTCTCTCTCTTTTATTATATGCCCTCCATATTTAAATTGTCTCTTTCTATTTCTAAATGTCCCTTTTGTTTCGATTTCCTCTAAAACTTCATCTTTACTCACATGTTAAGTCCATGTTATTCACAACATCCTTCTATAGATCCATCTTTCTGTTGATCCAACCCTTTTCTTCATCTGGAAACGGATTGTCCAGCATTCGTTGGCATATAAGAGGACTGATATTATATAGCAGTTCCGTAATTATTTCTTTGTTTCTAAAGAAATTTCCCTGTTTCTTAACACCCTGATTAAAATTCAGAAGGCATATTTTCGTTTCTCTAATGCACTTTGAGATTTCGGTATAAAATTTTCCGTCCACTGTTAAAGAACCCCCTAGATATTTAGATTCTAATCTTTGTACCAACATGATCTTGGTGTCTCAAATTCTTAGTTAGCAATTTGGCACTTCCTTTTCCTGACAAACATACATTCTGTCATTTTGCAATTGATGATTACTCCATTCTTCTCAACTGCCTGTAATTTACATTACGTGTCTGCTATCAACACTGTTTCATCTGCATATCTTATATTGTTAAGCTTCTGGCTGTCAATAATAAATCCTTGCAGGATTTCTGATTCCCTCGGTGTTGGATCACGTTAAAGAATGTATAATTTGTTAGAAGACACATCCTTATTTAAATTATTCGGACTATTGTCTTCATCTTTGTCGCCATATTTAATACAACGTTTCAGCCGGCCTTCTTCAGGTGGATGGAATGTTGAACTGAACCCTGCAACTCAACAACGTCTGTCATCACTTCGACTATATGACCAAAGCCGCGATTCAAGGACTCGAATGGAAAATGCTGGCTCCTCCTCCACACTCTCCAGACCTGGTGCCGTCAGATTTTCATCTCTTTCGATCGCTTTCGAAACCTTTGCGTGGTGTAACGTTCAATAATGACGTGAAATTGGGGGCTTTTTTCATCAGACATCACACACTCACTCCACACACACACACACACACAAACATATCTATATATATATATATATATATATATATATATATATATATATATATATATATATATATAATTGATGATTTGTAGGGATCATTCGAAGGGAGACACATCTAAAGAGAGCTCAAGGTAAGAACAGAGCAATATAATAATAAATACAAAATTCTTAAAAATCCATTCGGTTGGGTGATAATTTATTTCGTACAATTCAGACGTCCATCTCTTCAGATCAATTAGTGAAACGAGTAGGCAAATCTATCTTCGACTGAGGACAACGGAAAATTTGAAATCCCAATACTGACAAGATCATTAATTTTATAATTCAATATATGAAATATTCCTTATATTAGGTGTTATCAAATATCTTGGAAAATCAATTGACTTAGTCAGAAACTAGAAAAATGTTTATTGCACTCTCTAAAGATCGTTTGAAAAAAAAATTTAATTTACATCAGCATGACTGATGCTAACCTCCAGGAGAATGAATCTTTGCTCTTTCTCAGGATAAGTTTTCTGTTAACATGAAGGTGAAAAATTATAATGAATCAATTGCTAGATCTAATACTAAGAATTTTCGTTAACTGTTTCATGCTAGGCAATTTTTGAGGGTTTGATGGAAAGAATTCTTTGAGTCAAGGCCGGGAGATTTCTATCGCTGAGGCATGAAAAAACTTATTGGACGATAGCGGTGGTCGCGGCTCGTACACAACAATGGAAAGTATATTATTGATTAATTTGTTTTTTTTTTTTTTTTGTTAAAATAAATTTGAAAATATGTTATTCCTCAAACCAATATATAAAGTATAGGTGACACTTCCTTTTACATTGGTTTGGTTTGGTATGTTTTACGGCATATCAACCTCAATGGGTGATTTAATGCCGACAACTTTTTGTTCCTGGTAATATTTTTGTTTTGTCAAAAATCTATTTCTGGTAATATTTTTTCCTCAACATTGTATAGCTGGTAATGTTATTTTCAAAAACGTATTGCTGGTAATATTTTTTCTTCAAAACTTTATTTCAGGTAATATATATTTTTTTTTTTTACAAATCATTTCTGGTATTAAAACCTTTATTTACACTTTCATGATGCTTTTTATCTCAGTTTGAGGGTTAACTATTTATCCATCGCCAAGGACCCTATCAGGTGCTACCACCCTAGGTCAGGGTGGACTTGGGAACATCATCAGGTAAGAGGTGGTTCCACGCTCCTCAAAGCCTCCTAATCAGAGGCCTTGCTATTGGGCGTAGTTTATCGTCTTACCCTGGACGCAGATGTAGTTTATCCTTATACACGGGACGGTTTTTTACATTGTTATTTCTCTTTCTGATATCATTCTGAGAATAAATATCACATTTCTTTGTCCCGATGACTTCAATGAAACACCACGCGTTCTCTCCTTTACACGTGATTATTTCTTGCTTTTATATTTTCGACAAACATAAAGCTTCATTTACGATATTTTCAATGGATTTTTGTATACTGAAATGTAACAATCATTTGTAGAAAATTCATTATTAATGCAAATGGTAACATTAACCGATCCCTTATAAGGAAATACTCGGTATTCATTGACCGATCAACTACGTTACTGTCAGTTTAAATTTATAATATCATTATATTAAAATAATTTTATTAGGAAAATCCGTATTTCAAGTACCCTATTATCGCTCTTTCCAGCATTTATGGACGTTTCCTTCCTAACCTTTTGTTTGAAGTTTTGCGGAATGTCAACATATTCATTGCTTCTCTTTACATTTCTCACGTGATATGCTTTCTGCTATTTGATACATATTTTTTTATTGTTTTTGTTTCTGTAGCGCCAGACCTATTTTGTTGACCACCGCAGTTTTCCTCACTCAAAATCAAAGCGACATTATCAATCTGAATGAAATAAGAGATCGCGTATCTGAATCTAATATGAAATGCTCAGTGACACCCACTTCAAATGGGACCCAGACCATGTGCTATATCTGACTTGTGCACAAAAGTTAGAGACACCTGTAAACTGCATAGTATCATTCTCTTCTACTTGACACAACCAGCTGACATCTGCGCGACTTAATAGGTAAACAGTTATTGTAGATGAAACAGAATAACTGTGCCAGTCTTGCTGACATGTTTTAACACCATTTCTGCACAAAAATTGGCCACGATGTCCCCTAGGTGGTATATCCTCAAGGTTTGTCTGTACATGATTTTACGAAATATGTATCAATTCCAGACAAAGATCAGCCATCTTCTGATTGTAAATTATTTTGTTGTTCTTATTTTCTCAGTAACGAGTGTCAAGAACAGAAAAAGTTACAGTAGAAAATGAGGAATCCTGTAGACACCAGTAGCAGCCGAAAACCTACTATCAATCCCATTTGATAACGGTGTGGGCGGAAACTAACTAGAATACTGACACTCGTGATGAGGACGTTACATCAAATCATACAACAATTAAAAGATTATGTTGAGGGAAGTGTTACTGAATTCGCTGTACTTAATTTAAGCGCCGTAGTAGATTGAAGACAAGGTATCATTTTTTTATATTTGAAATGGCTAGATGCAACCGTAAGGTCTATGGTGAAATTTTCATCTCTCACACTTGTTACTTGTGGAACTATCTTCTAGATTCTTGGTTTGCGGTTAAATTTGATCTTCAAAGTAAATGCAATGCCAATCTTCTTATTTCCTGTTCTTTTATTGTTTTCTCTGTTAAACAAAGTCTTATCTTTCTCTTTCACTCAGTCTTAGTAGCGTTATTGCCTTGCTTGAAGCTAAATGATTTTCAAAAAATATTTCCTTAATCGTTATTTTTGTAGGTGTTTGAGTTGATATTCTGTTTTTATGTTTCTTACCAATAAAATGAAAGTAAACCGGTCCAGATCAAGAAGATTGACTTAACTGAAATGGCACATTTCACTTAAGGGTGGCTTCTTTCCTGATGGAAATCGAAAGTCAGTTCTCTTTTTCTGTCAAAGCAAAAGTGTACCAATTTGGCCACGTGGAATCATCAAGATAAACCGTGTCGCAAATACTTATTTAAAGCATATCTCACGCTTGAAACTTTTAAAAATGTATGACAACTACCTTTTATGTTCTTACTCCAAACGTAAACAAAGCAATATATTAGAATTTTATGATTTTTAAAAATCACCTACTGTTTCTTATTACTATATATATATATATATATATATATATATATATATATATATATATATATATATATATATTATTTCTAGTGGTTACAATTTTTTGATATGCTATTCCTGTTTTCTTCAAAATTTAAATTAATATCAAACGGCCTAGACAGAGACGTTATACTAAAGAAAAATATACCTCCTGACAGGAATCGAACCTGTATTTCTCTTGCTTATCAGAGAAACCACTTCTATATTTCCACTAAATATACTTTCAGTTTAAAACATTCTATTTTAAAAAATTATAATGTGCATTGCATTCCATGTGTTTGATTGATTATTTTATATATATTTTTACGGCTTATAAACAATTTACAGGTTATTTAAAGCCAGAAAATATTTTAGATTTTAAGGATTTTTTGAGATAATATTTATTTACTGATACAATTTCTACAAAATAACCAATAGGTGCGGGGTGGGGAAGTGAAGTGGTGAATTTCTATTTCTTCCCCAGTGTATTTGCGTTTAGGTGTAGATAACGAACCCGACTGAAATTGGAATTCAGCTTACCGACATCATATTGTGACCATGGAAAGCGGCCGAATGACATTACCATTTTCCCTTTTAAAATGGAGAAGTCGTTGATTTGGGATGCGAATTGTGCGGATACATTTTCGACCGGTAGTTTGATCAGGTCCGTCGCCCGGGATGCAGAGATAAAAAAAAAAAAATATTTAAATATTCTTCTCTTGCTGATAGATTATTTTTTACTCCGGTAGCAGTGGATACTTCTGGGGTTGTTGGCCCGAGTTCGATGCTGTTCTCTCGGAGGATTGGCGCGTTTGAGTCTCATTTAAGGGACGACCCTCGCAAAACAGAGTGATTCTTGCAGCGTGACTTACTGGCGATGGTTCGAGGTAAGGCTTTCTCCATCATTGTGGCTAGCAGTGTATAGCAAAAAAAAAATTGTTTATAGTTACTTTGATCAAACATTTTTTCAATAAATAAATTTTGATCCTTATCTATTACACTACACGGATATCTAAGGTTTCATCACCTGATATTCCCTAATGGTCACTCATCTAGGTACAATCTGGCCTCAACTTTGCTTAACTACGGTGATCGTACAAGAACCTGTGTTTCAACCTAATATAGCCGAAAGCTCTGCATTCCATGCGATTTCTTTTTCATAGAACACCAACTTAAGAATTATTGATCTCATGGCATTTACTTAGAGCGCTTTACCTATATTATGTCCATTCGACCAGTGGAAGACTATCAGTGATTTGCCTTGTCATCAAAGAAGCCACGATTTCCTCTAAAAGCGACTGTCTAGGTTATGTATTGAGCCAGTCAGTAGTAGGGTGATTATGGCACAGTTGTTTCACACACACCAGGCTAATTCTATGTGAACCTCTGATCATCACTCTAAACTGCTGTAAACTCCAGTAAACACGTTCATGTTGGGTCCTGTTAAAGTCCTCACTGAACTAATTGCATTCCTGTAATTTCTCCAATAATTACTAATCTCTATCCCTTTGTGCTTAATCGCCATATTTAGCCCCCAAAACTGGAGTTAATTTTTTGGCACTTCAACTTAGCTTTGCACGGTATAAATAATTTGAAATATCATTTGAGTGCAAGAGGACAGATTTACAGATTTGTAAATATTTACTTTACCAAATGAAATTGAGAAGCATGGAGAATACGAGTAGCAAACTTTGTTGTTCTCATCCTAAATAAAATCACAAGGAGATATGAACTAAGCATAAAACTCTATTTGCTGAGAGATATTTCTGATAATAAATAATAATAGATATATTCTAGCGTTTCTCTCTCATTGCTTTCCCCTCTCCTAATCTGCAGGCACTCCCGCCAGATAAACGTAGAAATGTAGACGATGACCTCAAACCGCAAGTGAACTTATAATCGCAAAGAATTTCCAAATGGTGGAGTGGTTGATTGATATCGAAAGGAAGTGTTTCTACGTCAATAAATATTCATAAGCTTCATAAATATTCAAGAGATAAAAATCATCAATTCTTGACTTATTTTCATACACCTTTTCACATTTTCGTCATAAATAATTCGTTATTTACTCTAATCAGTATATCTATATAGGAATGGAGCGCTCTTTTAACTTTTATGGGACTGTAATTGTTCTCTGACCGCGGTCAAAGTTTCGATCAGTTGATCCCTCTAGATTTCTAGAAGTAGATTACAGATAAATTGTTTTGCAAAGAGAAAATGTTCTAAAAAAATCAGTGATTTTTTTTCAAATTCAATATAAGTAATATTCCTTTCATTAGGTGTTATCAAATATCTTGAAAAATTATTGACTTAGAAACTGTTTATAGTACTCCTTAAAAAACGTTTGAGAAAAAAAATTACTTCACAAAAGCATGGCTGATGCTAACCTACAGGAGAGTTAAATATTGCTCTCTCTTGGGACAATGTTTTCTGCTGAAATGAATTTGAAATATTATATTGAATCAATTGCTAGCTCTGCAGGGAGGAATGTTCCTTTACTGTATCATGCTAGATATTTTTTCAGCAGAATCTATTTTTAATATTTATAGGTCTACCATTCGTCCATGCATTGTATTTTGCTATATTGAGTCCGACTGAATATTTAGCTGTGAAAGGAGTTAAGGAACAACACAAGTAAGGAAGATTTTTCATCAGAATTATCACAGAAACTGAGCACATATGGAGAAAAAGGGAGATCATCGCCTTCTGTGGGATCCGGTTGAGATCATTGACAAGGAACACCATTCGAAAATTTGTAAACTTAAGGAATCAGCACATATGCTAGGCCACAAAAATCTCCTGAGCCGATCAATCATAGAAATGAATACAATATGGGAACCATTAATAAGCAGTACCAGAGAAAAGCGATAATAACAACAAAAGTTGCAATATGAGCTCTGGTAAAAACATGATGATAACAGCATAAAATTGCAATATGAGCACTTTTAAAAATGGTTACTGAAACATTAGGTTTATAATACCCAGAAATTCATACACAGATGGCTGAAGGACACATGGCACAGTGGATAAAGGTGAGGGTTAGATCCAGTGACAGGACCAAAAGAGTGTGAGTTCAATACCCTGTTAAGGCAGTGGAGAACTTTCAGAGGGAAACTAATAGGAGATAACTGATAACTGACATCCATTAAGCACGGATGGACCTAGAGCAAAAATAAAGGTTCAGTTCGTCATTCCAACAACCGGAAGAAGGCCGGAACGTACAACGGCCGAAACGTTGTAATATGGCGAGAAAGATGAGGACAATACTCCGGATAATGTTATAATGCAAGGGGCGAAATTTGGGGAATATGGTAGTTGTCAAACTCGGGGATTATTGTTATAAGATAAATCTGCTGCTATAACATTTATGGCACTGTAATTGTTCTCCGGCCGCGGTCAAATTTTCGATCGGCTGATCCCTCTAGATTTCTAGAAATAGATTACTGATAAGTTGGTTGTAAAGAGAAAATATTCTGAAACAAATTAATGATTTTTTAAAAAATTCAGTGTAAGTAATATTTCTTTCATTAGGTGTTATCAAATATCCTGGAAAATTACTTGACTCTATGAAGTAAGTCTAAGAAAATATGGTAAATGCGAAAAATTATTTCCTAACATTTTATACAAAATGACACCCAATACATGACGCGAGAAAAACTCAAGGTAGAAGGCTAGGGAAATTGTTTATAATGGATGATGTGTGATATATGAATGAGAGAGTCTTTGAAAGGGAGTTAAAATTATGAAGATTTGGAGGCCTGGAAAGTTGAGTTCGAATTCCAGTCGAGTTCGTTAAATTCCGTTACGTGTAATTTTTTTTTTAAGCGTTTCACCCCAAGTAAGGCGGTAAGCCATTAGGACGCAAGGGGTTACAGAAGATTTGGAGCAAGATCAGATAGGAGTGATAGAGGAAAGGATGAGGAGAATGGTAGTGGATAGGTCAAGGCAACTGGAGATGTCGATTGACATTACATTTGAATAGCTGAAGATTATAGCTTTCAGGGAAACTGGAATAGGGAAGGAAGTTCCACAGGCGAGAGATGCGAGACATGAAGCTATTGGAGTAGAAGAGACGGCTACATTTAGGAGTTTCGACAGTGAAGGGGTGAGAGCGGGCTGCCAACCTCGTCGGGCGCTTGAACTCATGACGTCTGGGAACCAGCGAATGCAGCTCCTCGGAGCAATTGCCATGAAAGTATTTGTAAAACAGACAGAGAGAGGCGACGGCGCGTCTGTGAGAAAGTGTCTGTAGACGAGATGCCAGATCAGGGGCAATTATATTGCATATCCGCCTCTGGAGCCTATCAAGAACCCCGAGGCAAACAGAAGGGGCTCCAGACCATATATGGCAGCAATATAGTTGAGGAAGGTATGGATCCACCTTTTATCCAAGTTTTGGGTTAAACTGTAGAACAGATATCCGGAAAAAATAGTTTTATTCTCAAAGAATCGACATGATTGCCCAAGCGTCTATCACGTATGGCATTTTTAGGTACATCCAAAATTCTCCACTAAATTAATTGACATGGACAAAGACTAGGAAAATGATTATAGTTAGATATGGTTTCTCCTGCTTTCCATAGGGTTGCAAATAATTATGTTTTCAAAAACGAGAAAAAGAGAGTAACACATTAGAAAAGGGACGTCAACTATAACTGAACATTATTTTTTTTAATTCCCTTATGCATTTTCAATATTATTTCAGAATGTTATTCTTCTTAGACTATGTTATTCACTAAGCTCTTTTCCTCTATCCCTTTATCCCATAAATATGTTAAAACAAATTAAATGTGTATAATAAAATATCGTTAGTAACGCTATACTCGTTTCGTAAACGTGAACAAGAAACAGCTAAATATAAGCGTAAACAATGAAAAATATGCACATTCTCTATATTTGCATTTTACAATACGATAGATATATGTGAATATTACATGCATTATTAATGGATACAATTAAGTAAAGCATCAATTTATCAAAATAATATTTATTTTAAATACAGCTCTACTTTTTTACTACACTAAATGGATATATAGTTTGGCCAACGACGTAGCCAGGGCCAGCCTTACCTACGCTAATTTTATTTTTTATCTCGTGTATGATGCAAACCCCTTAGCATTAGCATCAAAATGATGTCTTTAAATGTCGCATGATATGTGAGCATATATGGTAGCAATGTTACATCAATATTCCATAGATTCATTTATTGTTAATATTTATAGAAATATTACGTCATTAAAATATATGTCTATATTTCTAAGATGAGGTATTATGTAAACTATTTACATTATTCGGACTATTATCCTCGTCTTTGTCGCCATATTTATTACAGCGTTTTGCCGTTGTACGCTCCGGCCTTCTTCAGTTAGTTTAGGTTTATAATACCCAGAAATTCATACACGGATGCCCTCAAGGACACAGTGGATAAAGGCGATGGTTTGATCCAGTGACAGGACCCAAAGAGTGTGATTTCAATACCCGGTTAAGGCAGTGGAGAACTTGGAGAGGGAAATAAACAGGAGATAACTGATAACTGACATCCATTAAACATGGCACATAGAACTAGAACAGTCTATCCCAGTGAGCGAAATAAAGGGTTCATTTCGACTTTACATCCACCTGAAAAAGGCCGGAGCGTACAACGGCCGAAACGTTGTAATAAATATGGCGACAAAGATGAGGACAAAAGTCCGAATAGTATAAATTCTATCATCTCTCCCCACCGGTTATGCGTTTATCAATGAAACTTTCATTAGTAAATCATTATTATCTCAAACAAAATCATACAATCTAAAAACAAATCAGTCAATAAATCAATGTTTTTTTTTGTCGGTAATTTCAAAACATTTGTCACTTGTTTAGAATGTATGAGTTTATAGCTTTGAAGTCTGCGTGTAGGTGATTTTCTAGCAATCAAACAAACTTATATTAAAAGCATTCACGAGAATAGTATCATGGTCTCAATCTTTCCCGGAAGCAAGAGGTTTTCTCACCAAGAAACATGAGAGAACCACTCTATATTACTGGTTCATTTTTCTTTAAAAAAAAAATAAACATCCTCCTGAATGCACAGCAGAAAGCATATAAAACGTATTCTAACCGATAGTAGTAACATTACCCCGATACGTCAGCTGTTTTATGACATGACTTCAAGAAGATAAAAGTTGAGACAATCCTAACCCACTTGAAGGAGGTTGGTTATCACAAAAATTATAGCACTAAATAACTCCGTTTTAAAGCCATAACTGGAGAGTGAGAAAACCAGTCACTCAAAGGGTTTTTTATAAGCCATATATATATTTTTAAATAGTTTCGACGTTAAATAACCGACGCTGTCATTAAAACAAAACAATCACTCAAAATTATTATATATAATTTGGGCATTTTTTTTTATTGTAGCGACATCATGTGTACTGCAATCACAGTAGAACTGGTGTTTCTTAGGCAAGATAGCCTGACGGAGCCTAAACCTCTTCAGGCCGGTTTTCAATTCTAGAAAGTTCCAGTTCTTGAAAGAAAAAGAAGCTTGGGGGGGGATTTATTACATTTGAAATACAGGAAATGAGAATGATTTGGCACTGTGAAAGTGGCATAGCATGTCCGAGCTGTGAAGGTTCAAACTGATGGAATTAGAGAATGGCGCTTGTCTGAATATTTGCCATAGAAATATTGATAGTAGCCACAGGCTTGCAGTGTGGCATCTATGGGAAAGAGGCTGCAGGTTAGAAAAGAAGTCTACACCAACATAATCATACAAAATGATTTTGAATTCTATCAAGGCTGGAAAGTAAATACTGAACTGATTTGCTCAGAATCTGGCAAAGCATTTTGAGGAGTTTCATATAAAATTTAATGCAAGCCTGTTGCTTGAATTTGTCAATCACCGTAAAGATCACAGAACTGTTGCACCACAGTGCTACAATGATTTTCCTTTTTCTATACCAGTTGCATAGACCTCAGTCTGTCCTTTATTTAGCCATAGTTGGGGTGGGATGAGAAGAAGAGGATTCATAACTTTCCCAAGTGTATTAGCACGTAAGTGAATGTTATGGATCCGACTAGAATTCGATCTCTGCTCTCCGATTCCTCAATCCGAGACGCTATCCACCGTTCCTCCTTGGGCGGTATACATTCATAAAAATTAGTCATTTTAATAAATAATCCTCCCCAGATTTTTGAACAGGATGACAGGTTTATCCGTTGTTTCCTGTTTAGGGTTTGGTTTCCGGTTCTCTCATCTCTGTACTTTTGACGTAATTATTATTATTTTCCTCTCCCTATAAGAGAAGATAGGTTCCCCATCGCCCGGTTCACACTCTTCCCCAGTCTTCTGAACAGAAGCAAAGATTTATCACTTGTTTCATGTTTAGTATTGGGTTACTGGCTCCTTCTAATGTCTACTTCAACTCTATGCTTCTAACGTCTGCGCCTCAACTCTGAGGTTTTATTCGCTTAACCTCTTCTATCATAGACTTAGCTGTTATCCTTGCTGCATAGCCTCAATCACTTCACTTCTTGCCCATTCTTACGTTAATACAACTCCACACAGTAACGCTATAGCTTGATTGGACATTGGGCTTTGTATTGGGTGAACATTATTAAAAAATGTGTATATATTCTGAAAGTAATTGTGTATTTCAGCCGTTTGAATTATTAGTCAACCAATCAAAGCAGAACAAAGGATAAATGTCAGGAGGCTAGAATTAGTATATAATATTTTCTATTCGACAGTGAGTTATTTATAATGTGTTTCAGAGATTAATTGGGAAAACATTCATGACCGTCATGGATTTCCGTTTGTAAAACGTCCACCCTTGCAAATCAGGAATGCAATATTTCATTTTTGCAACGAAATGTTGCAGTTAAAACATGGCTTTTTTCATGTCAAGAGAAAACGAAAAAAATTGATTATCACAACATGAGAAACTAGTATCAACAGCAAAACCGAAACTCTATCTAATTGTATAATATCTAATAGAATATTATGTGTCTGTCCATTACTATATACTGAAACACGAAAAAAAAACCAGTACATTTATTTATTACCAAAAATATATATCTGTTAAATGAAACGTTATGTAAACAGAAAAGATATTATTCTTCCGCGTGACAATAAAAGCACACATTCTCGCAAGGTAGCAAAAAAAAAAAAAAAAAGAAAAAGGTCGGTTGCATCGGAAGTTCTTCCACGTACGCTATACACACCAGATTTAATACCTATACATTTTAATTTGATTGAATCAAAAGATGACCTCATCAGCCGCAGAATAGGGAAAAACAAGTTCAAAACAATCTTGTTAAAATATTCAGAGAAAAAAAAACTCATTAATTTGCCTTGTAAGTGGGCTGCGGTCATCGAAAAGTAAATATAATCACATATTTTATAAACAATATTTAAATAAATTTAATTCACTATATAAGTGGCATGGTGGGGCCTAACCGTAAAGGTTTGATTTGGCGGAACCAATTTAGTTTCTACTACCGCTTTCTATCTAAGTAACGGGAGCAATGAGAACACCACATCCCTCCTGGAAGAGAGAAGTTAGGGCGTGGAACCAATATTTCAACATGATATGGGCGCAAGCCGTAAAGGGTTTGGTGAAAAACAATACATTAGAAAATCATCCTGTAGAGTGCTTTGACTTAAAATGAACTTTTAAAATATTTAATTACCGTATATACTTGTGTAACGCTCGATCTCGCATATCGTACGACCTCCAAACAACTAAATAACTTATAAGCGTAAATAATGGAAAAGAATCATATCCGCTGTTTATATTTTATAATATGATACAAATATGTGAATATTACATGCATTATTATTGGATACAGTTATGTAAAACATCAGTTTTATCAAAATAATATTTATTTTAAATACAGCTCTACATTTTAGTATATATATATATATATATATATATATATATATATATATATATATATATATATATATATATATATATATTGGTTAACGGCGCAGCCAGAGCTAGGAGGACATATGCTAATTTTATATCTCGTGTATGATGCAACCCTCTTAAAATTAACTTCAAAATGAGGTCTTTAAATGTCGGATGATATATGAGTATATATGGTAACAATATATATGGCCTTTATTACGGGACGCGATAATTTATCTTGCAGTTGGGCTTCAGTTGCCGTAAAGATGATCATATATTTTATAAATAATATTTAAATAAATTAAAGCTTTATTTTTATATTTTTCTCTAGCAAAATGTAATTACTTTCTGATCCACCTAATACGAATGCACAAAATACAAGGTCTTGCTGCGATCGTGTTTCATTTACTGTAGGTTGACTAGATTTAAGATTGGTGTTCCGCACTTTTTTTATGTCTAGTGTTCTTAGATAATTTTAGTAAACTCACTGCTATAAAAGATGATAGAGGATTTCTGCTCAAACCTTTCATAACTCTTGCAACTTCATATGAAGAGGAAATTAATCATTATAAAAGTCTCAAAATTATCAGTTCGGCATTCAAATGCGTTTCACATTATTGACTAAATATTGAGAGGGGTATATAGTCTCACAAAATGCATGATAATTACGAAATTGTACCTAAAAATCTTGCAGCGCAGTCAATGTCAATGTGTCAATGTGCGTATAAATGTCTACAACAACAGCAATTTGTCACGTTAATCACATGGATTGTTGAAACAGCGCCCAAAAGGAAAACATATCTAATCAACAGTAGAAAACAAAAAAGGTAACTGTTTTGGTGGATATATTTTTGGAGTTTAATACATTGAAACTCTATTTTAAAAAGAATTTAATTTTTTTTATTTTATTTTATAGAGAATTCATCACTTGCATGCCAGACTGAATAAAGACTTCGACGAGTTAGAAAGAGCAAGGGTAAAACGGTAAAGTGACAAAATTGAATAACAGCAACAAGAGAGGGGAAGATGAGGAGACCCATAACCAACAATGACCTGAAAATCGAATATGAAACAAGAGGAAGACTGTAGAAGGAAATAAGAATTGTGTGATCAATTTGGTCAGATTTATTATCGCTCAGTTCGTTGCTATGACTATTTGAAACTTGACATTATATTATTGACAACGCGCCGAGAATAAACTACAACAGATTTATATAAAAACTTGTGTATCTCGCCCTAGCTTAACATATGGAAGAAAATGGCTCATTTTGAAAAATGACAAAAGCATTAACAGCTATTTATACACAGATATGAAAAGCCCATTTATTCATGTTCGAGCCAGACAGTTCCGCATAAAGAAGTTTATACACCTATAATTATTAGTTTGTAAATATACATACTCATAGACAGACTTATATTAGTGTAAAGCGTTCCAGCAATATCAACACATAGACCCACAAGTCTTTAGAATTTCAATCAAACGGACAGAATTCTCTCCCCTTTAGATAAGTGACTCAATTCAAAACTCTCCTGAAACGTCAAAATGAATACACGCGAACGGCTTGTGCCTTTCACACTCTTTCCTGTTTGACACACAGATCAAATATATTCAGTCCTCTCATCGAGACTCTGTCCATCTCAACCGAATTATCTACCGAAACCATCATTTTTCCTAATCTTTTCCTTGAACTGGAGGACGAAGTCGTCCATAGGAGTGCGGTGAAGGGAAAGAAGAGAGTTTTCCGCCATTATTAATCCTTAGCGATTGAACAGTCAAAGATTGCTAATTTGCCATACAACATTTTCAGCGCCCGTATACTTATGATGAATCGATTTATATGGCGGACAACAGTGAAGGGTGTTTATTTCACATGATCGACCCTATCGGTTTGACAGATATATAAATTACCGTTATGCTGGTGGCGACTGGCTCGATTATATTTGTTTATATTCAAGCGATGATAGATGAAAGTTTGCTAAATCTCTGATGTTTAATGATTCGACTGCAATCAAAGCTCACTCAACAGGTGCAGCTCAGAGGTTAGAGCTTTGAATTGAAAGTTTTAAAATGATGATATCACACAAAAATCGGATAAATATTGCTTTCTGAAATGAAGCCAACGTCCTTTGACTAGTGAAAATATTAAAAGTCTCCAAGTGAACAAATATTCTAAAATACATTTCAAATTTCTAACTCAACGGCTGTCTTAATAGAGAAGCTGGTAAGTTCGACAAAGCACATCTAGCAGCTTCTTCTGAAAACGACCCTCAGCCACTTGCATTATTTATATTATTCGGACTGTATACAACTTCATTGTAATATTCACAACGTTTCGGTTGTTGTACGCTCCGGCCTTCTTCAGGTGATTGGAATTTCGTACCGAACACTTTATTTCGTCCACCACGGTAGATTGTTCTAGTTCCAAAATCTAGGTCTTAAGCTTGGAGAGTTGAGTCAAAGGGAAATAACTGAGACACCCGTAAGAGGTATGACACGAGGAACTAGAACAATCTACCCCGGTGGACGAAATAAAGGAACGGCTGAAACGTCGTGAATATTGCTACGACGATGAGGCTAAAAAAGTCAGAATAGTGTAAATAATTAAAGTAATCATAATATCTCATCCCAGAGATATCGGCACAGACCTCCAGTCAGTTGTTAACTGGAGCAAGAAAAAGCCTTGTAAATTCTAATACTTCCCAAAGTATCAGTATCTCATCAGTATCCATCTTGCCCATTTATAAATCCACCATTCGTTCATGTAGTATATATATATATATATATATATATATATATATATATATATATATATATATATATATATATATATATATATATATATATATATATATATATATATATATATATATATAAGGCAATCGTCATACCGACTTTTCCAACAGGCTTCGGTGACGAAGCGGTAGCGAATTAAAACCGAGGCCCGTTAGAACAGTTGGTATGACGTTTGCCTGATAACGTAACTATCTGGGTTTCAATTCTCGGTAGTGAATGCGCACTGATGATGAGCCCCAAATATAGGACGAAACGGATATTCTGTTGAGGTTTCTTCTAGACTCGATGAATTACTTAATTATAATTATCTCAAATCCTTCTAATTTATATCATACATTTATATATATTTTAAAGAAAAACAGACCACTTTAAGGTTCCATTATAATAATTTATTTCACCAGAACCCGTTTAAAGAACGCTGGATCATCAGATAACACTTCCAAAAAATGAAATGAAAATTCACACTTTTGACGGGTTTAAATCTGCAAAATCTAAATCTAAGTTTATGTAATTTAACAGAGAGGGTAGCGAGGAGTGTTTAATGAGTTTAATGAGGGTTTATTTTAATATTTATTTTATATTTTTATATATATATATATATATATATATATATATATATATATATATATATATATATATATATATATATATATTCAACAAAATAAGGATCTGTAATGATTTTTGCCCAGACCTCAGTCAATTTTCACCGCCGTAAGCGGTCTTCACTGTGCCTTTTCTATAAATATTTTTCTTTCACGCCTCTTTACTATTGCTCCTGTTCTCTGTCACCCCTTACGTGCTAGTGGCACTCTCACCTTCCTTGGGGTGGAAAGTTTGAAAAAAAATCTCCCTTCAATCGTTTTATTATCCCCTATATTCTCACCATCCAACTTCCTATTTTCTCATGTTAAGTTCATATCGCACACAGCATTTAAAACCTTGAGTAGCTGAGTAGGACCTTTAGTACGTAAAAAAAAAAAGAAATTCAAAATTACATGTCGATATCTTCAATCCTGCTGACGGAAACAAAGATTTCTGCACTACAGATTAATGGCGCACTCATTTGTGCATTTTCGTGACAATCGAGAGAGGGGAATTTTTCAGATTATCTGCTTAATATATAGAGCGAATTGTGAGGTGAATTCACATTTGACATTTTGCGCAAGAGGAGAAAATATATATTCAGTTTCAATCTGAATTCGATATGTCGATTTATTTTTCGTTGTCTGACTTATTTAGCTTCTAATTTTATATAGATATATTGACATTTACTTACTCAGTTCTTGTCGAAATTAGTGCATGGATATTTCAATCTTGAAGCCCTTCTTACACAGAAGAAATATTGCTCGAAATGCAGGCTATCGAAAACTATCATGACACCAATGGAAAGAAATGTCAACATAAAAATTCCGAAAAAAAATCGCAGATTTCGACTTTTCAAGGATTAGTATGCTAATAGAATACATTTCGTTGACCTCTGTGTCTTATTAGTAAAAAATAATTTTCAATTGAGTTTTGTCGGCATAATAAAACCTGGTAACTCCATATTAATGTTAGCATTTTTATTTGAAAAAAATGTTTCTCTTTAAAATGTTATCAATAGAAATGTGCGATGGGTAAATTGTCGCAATATTATATTTTTAATTTTGCGTCTGCACGTTGTTTGTTTTTGGTTTTATAGACTGCACAGTATAGTAAGGTCAATTGGGCACTGATAAAAAAAGAGCACAATGACGCAATTCAAACCTCCAGAAATTTCGAAGAATGCTGTACTGCTTGGAATTCGCACCGGAAGCACTGAGGACAGTGCAGATTATTCGGAATGAGCTGGATGATATATCCAATTCGCATCATGGTGTATGGATTGATAACTAGTGATGGCAAACTTATGCCTCCAAATATCTTCCCGAAGAGCCTCAACATCGAGGCCTACATCAAGTGCTTTGAGGACGCAGTGTTGCCCTGGAGCAAGAGGGTGTTTGTTGGAATTCCCTATGTCTGGCAACAGGAATTTGCACCATGCAATACAAGCAGGTGTGCCCAGTCATGGCTGTCATACAATTTCTGTGACTACATCACTCCTTACATCAAGGCACCTAACTTCTCAGACTGAAATACCCTTGATTATTATGTGTGGGGCGCAGTTGCGTGAGAGACTAACAAAACTCCATGTAACACCACGTATAAACTGAAGTCAAGGATTATAGTAACATTTATCAACTTAAACAAGGAGACCGTCCAGAAGAGATGCAGGAGATTCCAAAATCATCTGAAGGACGCGTTTGTAGCCAAAGGCGATTTTCTTGAATAATATTTACTATTTAGTATTTCAAGATATCTTTGTACCGTTTTGGTAAATATGTCTGTTAAAATGAGATGTCAGTGTTATTTTCATTTTCGCGTATCTTAGATGACAATTTATCCATCGCACACTGTTTAATCTGAATATTAAGCGATATATTGACCATATGTAATTTCTTTAATATTTTACCAATATTCATTGCTGAAAACAATGCCTTATACAATAAATTCTCAAAGAGTGTATGATATATATGAAGTAATGCATATAGGTATAATTTACGTAAAATTATCTATACTTCGATATTATAAATTTATAACTTTATAAAATAATTATAACATATATATATATATATATATATATATGTGTGTGCGTGTATGTGTGTGCGTGTGTTTCGTATGTATGTAAATGATAGTATAAACCTGTTTCATGAGCAGTGTGCTTTATTTTATTCAACAATGTTACTGAACGCTTCCAGTCAGGAATACTTTGAGTGCAATATTACGTCGTATATATGTAAATGACAATATAAACCTGGCCCTTTAAGCGTATTCGTGTGTAATATGGAAGGTTTCTCTATGTATGTCTCTGTGTCGCCTTTTCTGTCAGGAAGCATCTTTTTGCGCATGCGTGTGACAACGCATTTATTGGATGAACGTCCCTCCTACATCATGGAGAACTAGTGTTTGGCTTAAAGATTGCGCTAATGCGATTATGTATCTTCGCCGAAGCCGCAAATAGCGTGCGTGCGTGCGTCCGGGCACTTGAGCACACACAGGGGTCATCAACCTCACCGGTCAAATTTGACTGTACTGGCTGACCAGCCTGATATCAGGTCAGAGATTTACGAATAAAATTCAGAGAACTACTTACTTTCCAAGAATATTTTCGAATGCCTCGTCGTTAGGATTTTTTTTTCTCAGTGATATTCCAGCATCGAAACTTTGACAAGTGTTCAGTGATTATGGTTGTTTTTAGGATTTTATTAAAGAGACGTAGAATTTAAAAAAAAAATTCTCATCAATATGTCCTTCTTTTCGCTGACCTTTAGACGATTCGCTGAAAAGAAAAATCTTTTGAAAGATGGCTGTCTTTCATTTTTGACATTTAACATATCTAGCATTGATGTTTCTCTTGGTGCGGCTGAAACATTGTGCATATTGAGAATTTCTATGTCAGCAATCAGGTCATTCCCGTGCATATAAAAAATAGCGTGGTTGAAGCGGTGATAAAAGTTATGCATCGGTGAAGACGATGACCCAGGTTTAGGACCCATGTTTGAAAGCCGTCAGCACCTATTTTAGATTTTTATATGTCTTTCCGAAGGTATTTACAAGACCTGTTTGCAAAATACTATATTTTTCTTCATTGTTTTGTTGTCTATGGCTTTATCTATTTCTTTGTCAAGAGAATACATTTCCTGTAACTTATCTTTTAGAATCTCTTTTGTTCTATCTTGTCGAAATTTGGTAAAAGCTCTGCTGAAGAAAGATTACAGTCTTTTATAAAGGTTAACGTCAATAAGAAAGAGTTATGTAGATTTATCAAAGATGGATATTTTTAGCGATGCCTCTGTGTAAATAACTATTGCATTGTTATTAGCAAACAGATCTCGTGCCAAATATAAAATTGCAGAAAAGTGACTTTCCACATTTAATTATTACAAAGGTTTCCATTAAAAAGAACTGTTACAAGTACAAGCTAATTATTTATTCTCTTAGATTTATTCCCATTATTTCAATATCAACTGACACAGTAATCTTAATGTAAATGGTAATATCAGCTTTTTACTTATATGGAAACATTCGCTATTCCTGTATAATGACGTGGGACTTCGGGGTTAAAATGAACAGCCGGTTTACTCACGCCAAGAACGTTAATGGAGGCTAATAATGACGGGGAAACACACGGGTTAATTTTTAACAAAACAATTTATTTACGAATTTACATGCTTGAAGTTCTGTCGCTAGCTCGGTTCAGGAAAATAAATCATAAAGTCCGTAGTTTTAACGAATTTTCATGAAGAGGAAATGTTCATACAACAGATTAAATGATCTGAAACAAAATTCATAAATGTTTAAAATAAAGCTAAGAGAGTTTGTCGTTCGCAGAAGGGATTATACGGTTGCATACGTTCAAAATTAGACGAAGGGATATGGTTTGAAATGCTTAGATTTCTTGGATTCTCTAAAGAAATTCCTTTGAATTTCCTCGTGTTTGGTTAATGGACGATAATATAACTAGATAGTAATTTTAATCTGGCTAGAAATTGAACGCTTGACGCATAATCAGAATAGAAACGTTTCATCCGACATCAAACATTCTTCACTTAATTTTTCTACTCATTTTATGTCAAAAAAGATTTCGCATAGGCACGCTATTTTTATTTTTATTTCTTTTTCTTTCTTTTTCTTTGTTCAACGGCTAATTCCTGTGAAAACAAGGTCTTCATTGCTCCAAAAGAAATTTCACACTGTCTCGCGAATTTCTTTCTGTCTTTTTCCTCAGCTCACTTGAATTTGAAGGGAGTGGGTAAATCAGTTATTATTATTTATTTCTCATTATACATTAACCGAACAGACAGTGTTACTGTCAATTAAACTAGAATATATATTGTTTCGATTATTTTTTTGTCAGAAAAATAAGTTTCTCAAGTACAGTGTTATTGCTCTTTCCAGTGTTTATGAGATTTTCCTTTCTAAAATTTTATTCGAAATAATATGGAATAGCAACATCTTGGTTATATGATTCGAGTTACATATGCTATCCATTTTAGATGTTGCTATTGCTGAAGGTCCGCAACTGATGTGTTTTCTGTTATTTGGTGCATTTCTACGCCATTCTCTATCTACAGCCGACGAAAGTCGCTGCAATCTATTTTTAATCATTGATATGAGATTTTTTTGGACGAAGTTAGTGCTAAGGACATCCGTATGAATGTCATTATCTGAATTTACATTGTTCCGACTGTTCTCCTCATGTTTATTGTCATATTCAAGACGTTTCGACCATAGTTTGCTTCGGCCTTCTTCAGGTGATATACGTTGGAGTTTCAAACCGAACCCTATATTTAGTCCCCGGGATAGATTGATCGAATTCCACATGCCATGTTCTGGATATTTTCAGTTTTGTTCACTTCTGCTGAGTTCAATCTATCCCGGGGACTAAATATAGGGTTCGGTTTGAAACTCCAACGTATATCACCTGAAGAAGGCCGAAGCAAACTATGGTCGAAACGTCTTGAATATGACAATAAACATGAGGAGAACAGTCGGAACAATGTAAATATTTACAATACCAGATCTCAGAAATGCAGACAGATGTGTGTTTTTTCAGTTACAAAGCATTCGCACAAGGCAATTCCGAATGATGATTGATTTCCCTCTTAATGATCCAATAATTCTAATTCACTAAGCTTAGATTAGTTTTCCAAATATCACATGAATGGTACATCTTGGGTGGGTTCGATGTCACTACACAATATTAATTCAAAGCCGCTACATTAGGGAACTGAAACCTAAGAAGATGCTTCCGCGAACACTATAATCTTAAGCTCTTTAAGCCTAAGGTCAACCGTTTCCTTATACTCTGCACTTGGTCCCTCTTCCCAGATTCGCCGATACTACAACTTTATTTCATAACCCTGTACCTCGAGTATCATATGGCTCTTGAATTGGGTGAACCTTTAGTAAAAAAAAAGAGTAATGGCCAACCGGACGATCCCGTTAACCATTACCCACACCTCGAAACGCTCAATTGGTGGCAAATAGGTTATTTGATTCCTTGACTCGTACTCATCTGAGTTCTAGTGTTCGTCATAAATAGCATCTTAACGGCAAAAGGGATTACGTAGCGACGCGTTCTCCCCTTCATTTAAACCGTCAGTATAATTATTTGAAATTAGTAGCAATGAAACTGATATGTTTTTTTTGTCGTAATAGTATCTGTTGATACCTAAAACATTTTTATTTTCTAAATGATCCACTTTTCAAACAGCGTACTGTAATAACGGCAATACATTTTTTTTCACCAAATCACTTTGCCTAAATTAACGCTGATCCCAAGAGATTTTTCTCTTACAGTTTTTTTTTTCAAATATATCCTGGTATTGGGTTGCCGTCCAAGTACTGCCATTTTGCAAACAGTTGGATTAATCAACCTACAGTTAAGAGTGCTCAATGCAAAGTACAAAATGTAGACTGAGAAAGAAAGATGAAGGGCAAGAAACAAAAAAATATTAATGGAAATAACAATTAAAATAAAAAGAAATAAATGAAAACATTACTTGGGGCACCGGATATTAAAGTCTTTTGAGGCACGCTTCTTAAGTCGTTCGTTGCAGAGAGGGCTTACAAAAGCATGTAGTACAAAAAATCGAAGGGATCAGTGAACCTGTACGTGTTTTGAAAATAATGAAGACGACCATTGGTGACACTGGAATATATAAGTGTCCTTTGAAAGGTTCGCTAAAAGAAACAGGATGTGCGTCGAAATGAAATGTGAGTCTAGATGTCACACTAAATAAATAAATCACAATCTGGACAAAGGATTAGCATATGGACTTTAGTTGTTTATTAAGTGAGTTGCTTGGAGGATTATTTTCCTGTTAAATCATTGAGAATCGTCTGTATTATTTTGAGAAGTTTAACAACTATGAGATTAAACTGACTATCAACTTTGCAAAAGTGTGCCAAGTGAGATATATTTTAAAATGTGGCGATGTAGTTATTTTTATGACAATTTTCACATTGGTAAGTATTTTCTTGTTTTGAAAAATAACTTATAAGATACTGGCGTTTAGAAATTCGGAACATTAATTACTTTAAGAACTAGAATAGAGCTGTAATTCCATCCATAAACGTCACAGATACGTAATTATCCAAAATTCATGATTCACTATTCAAAGAGATCATCAGACAGTTCCCTGAAAGAAAAAAAAGACACAAATGACATGACTATAAACTAAATTTAATACAACCAATTTAGTCGTCCAAAACGATTCTTTTCCGTCAAGTAGCATCTTGCAAAAGACCCACTTTTGTATCAATTTAATAGTCCTTTGGAAGATTGCATCTCTGATAAAAATGTTAATACGTATGTTGTCTTTACAACGATGACATTGTCGAGACGGCTTACGTTACACTTGAATGAGCAAAGTATGGTATCAGAAGATTTAAAGGAACACTCATGTCCACATTCAGAGCTTAGAGACATATTAATCGCAAATATATTATTACTTCATCAAAATAATAATAAACAAAACCTTAACATTCTGGAAGTCCTTTATATAAGATAATTGCGGTCAAAAATAAATAAAGTCGACTATGATTATTGCAGCAAAGGTCTTAAATGTTTATAGCAGCAAAGTTTTATATAAAATACTAAATTACAATATTATAACTAAAAAACTAAAAATCTTTTTCATGTTTTTTTAAATATTACAAAAGTGTGAGATTGATAGTATGAGAATAAATTAATGTAAGCAATCTCATGGTGAAAACCTTTCATGCTACTGTGTCTCGTTCAGTAACTTTATCAAGGTAAGTGAAGAAAAATAAATTAGTATACACAGATGCAGAGAGAGCTTCTGAATTAGAGAAACGCTCTGAAAAGTTTTAAAGTTAAGGTGGAAAGAGTTTCTTCTAGTGTTTTTTTTTAATATAATGACGTGATAAAAGTGTTGTTACAATATTCTACGAGAACATCTAAGAATAGGAGTTTATTTTTTTGACTAAGTTCGAGAGGTAAAGATAAGGAGAGAGTTTTTCTCAAATGTGGTCTTAAGTGTGTATATTTCTTTAGTGTTATTTGCTAAAATAAAAATATCGTCTACGAAGCGGACATATATTTTAAGTTTACTCTTACCACCTTAACTTTAAAAATGAATGCCCATTCAGATAATAGTAATAGTAATAAGAAACTTCTTAAAAAGTACACACTAGTATTCCTCCTCTTGATGACTTTTCCTTAAAGAAATCAATAATGTAAAACAGAAACTAATAAACAATGGCTTCCCTAACCACCTTATAAACCACCAAATTAGACTATTCCGAAAAAAAGCA
>CAHIKZ030000042.1:925000-1050000 GCA_903632075.3 Acanthosepion pharaonis
AAGATGAAATCACGCACATGTCACTTGTCAATCGACACCTCCGTTACGACCGGCTTTCCATCATTTGAAAGTACTTTTTTTTTCAGCCCAGAAAGTAAGTAATGGTTGTTTCAAAGTACATTAAATAAACTTTATAATTTCTAATTTTCTGAAATTAATTTAAAAAAAAATCATAATTGATTTTTAAACGAATTTTAAATGGAGAAATTCACTTTTGTAAACAAAAGTTTAAAAAATGGCTGACGATCGATTTTCTGTCAATTTTGCTGATACAGAAAAAATACAAGATTTTTACCGAAAATTTTGGACGTGCTAGAAATTATAAAAAAAAAATGTAAAAAACATTATCAAAAACTGCTTTGATCTATCCTCTTGATAATAACATTTAGACGATATAAAATTATTTTCATCAAGTTTAAAGCCGTTATTATCTTGCTATGCTCATTTTACAGAAATCTCATGTTGGTACTTAATAAGATTTGTTTTAAAATTAAATCTTAATATGCAAAATATTACTGTGGGTTTCTAAAGTCTCCGCTTCTATCATCATTTTTATTTGCTCTTTTCTTACATTGAGCTCTCTCTTGATTTATATCCTATTTGGAATTATCCTTAAAAATAATCAAGTAATATATATATATATATATATATATATATATATATATATATATATATATGTATTCATGCCTGAATTTGGGAAATTACGGTTTATTATTACTTGCACGCAGACTATTCTCGTTGACATCATTTTGGTCGTTATGCCGCCCGAAATTCATCACGTGTCCATCCCTTCATGTAAACTACATAAAATTTTAGACGAAACCATTTATTTAATCAACGGAAGTAGATTGTTCTCATTCCACTTCCCGTGTCTATAGTTACAATGTCGACTTCTTACTTTTAGTACTGCTCAGTTATTGCTGGCTTTGTTTCCACAGAGTTCAACTACATGCTACCCAACCACGGGTTTAAACGCATTTATCCACTATTTTGGGAATATTCTTTTTTGTGGAGAAAATAAAATTTAATGAGAAATAAAATAAATAGCAGCATTACATTAATTAATATGACCGTTTATACAATCTTAGTTTCAATGGGAAATTTAATTTAAAAAAAAAACCGTAAAAATTCAGTTAGATTGTTGTGAATAAGTAACTTGAAATTGGTTTGAAGTAATTAGAGAACGCCAAAATTAGGTTCACACATTTTCATAAGCAAACTAAACACAGAGTTCTTGATAGCGAACGTAGATAGAGTCGAAAGTACTCAGATTAAAAAAAAGAACATTTGAAATTTAAGAATTTTAATTTTGACATCTTAGTCGGAAATTGGAAAAACTTGGATAGACAGAACTTGTGTATCTTCTTTATCAAAACTTGATTTAAAAATATATATAAATGTGTATATATGTATGTATGTGAGTCTTTTTTCTGTTTCACTCTCTCTATATATATAATTACATACATATATATATATATATATATATGAGTAAATATATATATATATATATATATATATATATATATATATATATATATATATATATATATATAAAAGGTAGATAGATATGAGTTAATATAAAATATTATGCTTACATATATGTGGTAACTGCCTCTACTTCATTGTACATAGACTGCATTATATATTCACCCGCTGTGCATTATCCTACTTACATATTTTGACGTCGTGTTCATTTCTTTTTCTTGTCATTCTATTTGCATCATTCGTGACTGCAAAGCTTCACACTAATCCGGAATTAGCATCCGAGTCGCCAGCCAACTTCAGGAGAGCTTCTCTTAGAAATTCTCCGAGACAATAGATCTCAAAATGATAAAGAATATATCCTCCCTATGATTTGAGTCTCTTGACGCGCCAAATGACCCGAACTTCCCTCCGACAAAATCGCTCTTAATTATTTTTTTTTTTTTTTTTTTTTTGCGTGTCTGTCGTGACACAGCTGGAAGTCTCGCCGATTGCATACGCTGATATTGATTAAACAATGCTTGGCAAATTCTGTCATTGAAATTACGTAGCTTTATACAGCTAATATCAAGATTTCTCTTGGATGCTGTATTTTTTTTTAATTAGTGTACGGCTTCGAAATCTAAAAGTTTCGATATGTTATTCCTAGCAGTTAATTTTGTTATCTACTGTTAAATTTTACGGCACTTCCATGAATTAAAATCAACATATTTCACCAGAGGCATATCGGCGGAAAGTGCAACCCATGACAAGGAACTAAAATTGAACTTCGATCTACACATCTGATACCGTACCAAATTGGAAAGTCGACATACAAGGTTAAAGATGCAATTCATCGCGATTACTATGAATTATAAATTAAAAAATAACATTTCAAAAATTATCCAAAAGATCCTTTGAACGGAATTTATATTTTAACAAAATAATGATACCGTACTTTTTTTCGAAAGCATGGCAATATTATCACACAAAAACCTTTAAAGTACATGACTTGGGAATATATAAAATCATGTTTTAAGTTTTACAGAATGCGAAGATAGGGCCAGAATGGTGAGCGATTGGTAAGAAAATCTCCTGTTCCGACATTGATGGATCCGTTGGTCTAAGTTTGGGATATAAGGCCAAGACGGCGAAGCCGGCTGATTGCAGCAGGTGTTTTGAAACATCTACCTGCTTTCCATTCATCTCGACCCCAGGTTTAATAGGCAGGCTAAGACGCCAAGCCAACGAGTGGAATGCTCAATTAGTAGTAGAATTTTCTAAACATTTTTCTAGTGCATCGTGCGTTGTCGCGCGTTTATGATTAGCACAAACCTTAAGAATTTTTTATTTTGCAGATGTTTTTTCCATCAACGTATAAACGAAAGTAAATAATTATTAGTGACGACATACCGTTCTTTGTTATATACATTAAATTTTGGATGAAGTATTCTTCGACATTTTTCAGTTTTATATCCTATCTAGAATCATTTCTAAATGATTCCGTTATGCACGGTATGTGCTAATCAATCTTCTTCTTTGTGTCATGTCCTTTCAGGAACTTAAATTTTATGGACCTCCACAACTTCTTATCCCTCGTAGCCCTTAGTAATGTGTGTCCATTTACCAAGACACCAGTCTTTTTTTACCGCCATCCATTAAAACACGCTACTGAACTGTTACGTGACATCTGTCCTTTACAGCAGCGAATTTCGAGGTGACGGAGATGTCGTTCTACAGAAGGATGCTAAGGATAACATGGACCGAGCGTGTGAGCAACGATGAGATCTTAGAGAAGTTGCAAACAAGGAGAAGGCTTATACTTAATATCAGAAAGAGGAATTTCGTGGACTCATAATGAGGAAAGAGGGCTTGAAGAATCTAATACTCACGGGTCGAATAGAAGAAAAGAGAGACAATGGAAAACAACGCGTGACATTCCTGGCGGACTTAAGCAAGTGGATGACAATGGTGGTCTGGGGGAGGAAGCAAAACGAAGGAACTTGTTGAGAGCTGCAAGGGATAAAGGGAGGTGGAGAGCCATGATCGCCTACGTCCTGAAAGGATATGACACATAAAAAAAGAAGCTGCTTTCCACTATGTCTCTTGCCTCGATATGCCTTGTGGGTATTAAATTTTCAATGTCTTTCTTTCTTATTATGTATCCAAGATAAGTTATCTCCATCTTTCTCATTCTGAATATAAGTTTTTTTTTATCATTTTGTTAAAGACTTCATCGTTTTACTCGTCCCATCCATGGAATTCTCTTAATCAATGTTCATCTGTAGACCAAAGTATAATTATGACATTGAATAACCTACATTCGACTTTAAATAAACCATCATATACACAAAGCCGATTTATCATTTCATGTTTAGATTACCATTTTATTCTGAACATGGCTGAATTATTTTAATGAAACTGAAAATTAATTTCCCTGGAAGAGTAGCAAACGGACCTAGAAAAGTTATCTGCATTGAAATGTCGTAAAATCTAGGAAGATGTACTTAGGATTTTGCTTGGAATATAACTGTTATGTATTGGCTTCACAGTGGAGGCTTGTATTTGTACTAAGTCGGTCCTATAATAGGTTCGACGTACAAAACGTTAGGAACTTGATATAATAGGTAATGACGCATCTATCGAGTTGTGGTGGCTGGTACTTTAATATCCGACTAACGGTCGTCCGACATCGACTGACTGACCAACTCTCTGCCGACTCAGCGACTGCTACTACTATTCCTACTTATTATAGGTGGGAGAGTCTATTAACTATAGAATAGGGGTGTTCCATTATAACAAAAACAGAACAAAGCAGTAAATAAAAGGTAAATCTGCCGTTGAATAAAGTTATCGTCGTAGATCAAAAATCGTTTTTTCTTTTTTTACTTTATAAAGCGACCGAACATTTTGAATAACCAAGAGAAGATAAAAATTCAAAACGAATTTCTTTTCAGTACACATGAGAAATCTTGTAACACATCGGAAACATTCAGAATGGAGAAAGATACAGCTAAAATATCTTAAACACAGAATGAGAAATGTGGATATATTTAATAGTCTCATGCCCATCTATTTTGTGAGTTTCCGAAGCGTTGCAAGTTTTCTCGTGCATTATTTCTGATATAAGAGCCGATGAAATAAACTCTCACATCACTTCCTTAGAATACACTGGGAAACTTGAAAAAATTAAAAAAAACGTATCCATGAACACAAAATGTATATAGTACAAAACAATTTATCAAATGCATTAATCGTGCATAGAAATAAGTTCAACCACAAATTCGAATGCCACACTTAAAAGAGAAAGTTAACTTACTCAGACAGGAAATTATTGAGAGTGTCGCTATTGAATCATACCGAAATATAAATATGCGAAAAGGAATTTTTCAAATATCTCCATTCCTCCAAGAAATACACTTTCCCAAGACAACATATATGTGTACAAAAAACTTAAAAGAAACGGTAAAGTCAAAACGTTCTTTAATTTAAAATATATAATACATAAATTATTTTTCAATATAAAATATTATAAATATTAATTACATTATATAAAAATAGTTCAACAAGAATAACAACAATTATTCACTTTAGTTTATCACATCAGAAATTATATCACATAGGATATTCCATAGATTACCTCGACTTTCAGTTAGCCTGAAGTATTTTTAAGTGTATCAATATATAAATTCTTTCGACATATTTTACTTCTGTTTATAAAAAATTGTTGCAAAATAATATCGTCACATTTCCCTTCCTAAAATTCATCATAGGACGAAACATGTCGGCTAACATAAATTATCCTTATCTTGTCATTACTGATATTCTAATTTTATAGGTATATTTTAGTCATCTCCTGAAGAGTGGGCAGACAGGTCCGCCTTTGAAACTCTATAGTCGCAATGTTGAAAGTAACATCAATCAGCTTAGTGAGATATATATATATATATATATATATATATATATATATATATATATATATATATATATATATATATATATATATATTCTGTAGTTCACTGCTACCAGCAAGCAGAAATCTTTCTTCTCTTGATGATGGCCATTTTGGTCGAAAGTAGTCGAGGAATCTAAACGAAATAGTAATAATAAAAAGGAAAGAATATTAATCTACAACTCAGTGTGTCCTAAGATTCTAATTTTTAATATTTTTATTGTTAAATATATATATATATATATATATATATATATATATATATATATATATATATATATATATAGGGGAGAGAGAGAAAGAAAGAAAGAAAAAGGGAGAGACAAAGATTTGTGCGGTTATTAAAAGACGAGATGAAAACATCATGTTGATTCGTATTGTATTTATTCCGAGTGCATAGCGTTCCTGATTCCACATATAAAAATGGTAAACTTTGGATGACCACAAATATTTTTGTCCTCCAAATCTATGAACACTAAATTCTTACTCTATAATTAACAATACCCTGATGATGGCATTATGCTATGTCGAAAGTACTCGGAATAAATACAATATCAGCCAAAACGGTGTTTTCATCTCGTCTTTTAACAATCACACAACAAAGCTTATTCGTGAATATGAAAGGATCCTATCGACAATAAGTAGACAGAACATGTCTAAATTATTTAACGAAACCTGTCTTTCTATATATATATATATATATATATATATATATATATATATATATATATATATATATATGTAAATACAAGAAAAAGAAGAAGAAAAGAAGTAGTTGTAGAAGAAGAAGAAAGAGAAGTAGTAGCTGTAGAAGAAGTAGTAGTAGTAGCAGTAGTAGCAGTAGTAGAAGTAGAAGAAAAAGAAAAATTAGTAGTAATAGAAGCGGAAGAAGGAAAAGAAGTAGTAATAGTAGCAGTAGTAGTAGTCGCAGTAGTAGTAGATGAAGAAGAAGAAACAGTAGGAGTCGAAGGAGAGGAAGTAGTAGTAATAGAAGAAAAACAAGTAGTAGTAGTAGTAGTAGTAGTAAGAGAAGAAGAGAAAGAAGAAGTAGTAGTAGTAGTAGTAAGAGAAGAAGAGAAAGATGTAGTAGTAGTAGTAGTAGTAGTAATAGAAGAAGAAGAAGAAGAAGAAGAAGAAGGTGTGTAGGTATTGAAAAATGCTTCAATAAATAATTTTATTCATTAACCGCAAATCATAAATGAACGGAAAGTACTTTCAAAATTTATTTAGGTTTGTGACGCCAAAGATTTAAAGGGACTAAAAATGTTTGCGCACTTGATAGACGACATAAAAAGCAAAGTGTAAAACCAACTTGTTCATTACTTGTGCCATGAATCCATTCGCTGAATGACAGCGGGTTTTATCTATTGCCATTTTAGTATCGACACAGGAGGAAAAAATGGTGTATTCGCTAGATATGTGAACGCGCGTGGATTTATTTATTATACGCCAAGCAAATGTACATTTGCTCATTTTATCGAAGCCAGGTTTTTATTTTTAACATTATATATTTTCATATCTATCTTTCTATATTTTAATCATTTCACCCCAAGAAAGGCAATAAAGCCGCTAAGAGGCAAAGATGTTACAGCGTGTTTGAGAATATGAGAAGAATAAACACTATTAAGGAGAGTGAATAATCAAAGAATTAAGTAGACAGAAGATTGACATTGCATCTAAATTTTTGAGCTCAAAGTTGGCTGGAAATCCAGAATCCATAAAGGACTCCCACAAACAAAGAAACTGTTAACATGGAACTTACTGTTACATCATTTCAACTGCAAAATGATGAAACATTGCCAGTAATCTAGTATCGTATTTAAATTCCTAGAGAAATGATCATCATAACAATTACCATTAAGGTATTTATAGAAAAGCCGCCAGGAAGCTAAATTACGGCAGTAGTAAAATGAATGATGCCGACATGACAGGTGAGATCCAATAACATTGCAAATTATAATTCAGATATTCTCAAGAATTTCTAAATATATAGCAAGAGCAAGAAACAAGGTGTGGCAGCAATATTCAAAGCATGGGTGAATGAGGGACTTATAGATATGTAAGGAAATAATCTAACACGACACAGTGAACCAGCTTTCTTAGCTGCTGTCCTCGCAATTCTTTCATTATACACTTTCCACTTCATGCCAACAGAAAAAAGATGTCCAAAAAAATGTCTATATTGTTCGGACTAATGTCCTCATCTTCGTTGCCATATTCACAACATTTCGGCTGTTGTACGCTCCCGGCTGTCTTCAGGTGATTGGAATTTCGAACAGAACACTTTATTTCGTCTACCGGGATAAATTGTTCTACTAACACGTGCCTTGCATCTCCTGTATGTCTCAGTATGAGTTATCTCCCTATAACGCAACACTCCAAGTTTTTTGTCCACCTCTGTTGTAGCCAGGTATTGAACTTACAACTCTTTGGGGTAAATCACGGGATTCAATCAACGGTTTTATCCAGAAGAGGACACATGATCCAGTCGATAAAAGCCTTGGTTGAATCTTGTGACAATGAAGCGCACAACGGGCGAAACGTCGTGAATATTGGCAGATATTGAAGCTTCCTTCTTTCTTTCTCATTTTGTTCATAACTATCTATCTCTATCAAACTATGTATCAGTCTTTTCAAATCTGTCTATCTGCTGAAATATTTTCGTGATTGCTAGCAAGAGAATCAGCTCATGCAAGCTACGAATTCGAAATCTCAAAATCAAACAATGTTAGGTGTTTAAATGTTTGTGAAGTGTTTTAACAGAACAGTAAATATGACAGCAAAGATGCCTTCTAAAAGCTAAACAATGTACTAAGAAACTAAAGATTTCGTGAGAAACAAAGAACAGAACAGTTATATAGTATCACTCCTCCTGAATTACAGTGAATGTTTGACAATCAACTCACTAATAAAAAAAATGTTTGAGTTACAAACCTGTGGTTCAACAGAAGGCTGCTGAGAATGCCTTGAACCTAGCCTGTAAGCAATAACGAAGTGTGTGTATTTGTTTGTGTGTGTATCTGAGCGTCTTTCGGCGAGTAATATATATAAATTTATAATTATAATACTAATAATAATTACAGATATACCTGAAATTATATAATTTTGCATATGTCAAGGTATATAGAATATTGTTTAAGAAAGAGCTCAATAAATAATAATCAAGGGGTGTGCGGTCTGGGGAGTTAGGTGGCCAGGTGTAAGGGGTGATGTGGTCGCTGATATTGTCTGACAGCCCCGACTGGGTTCTTTTGTTTATGTGGCACGGTACAAAATCAGGCATGAGGTCTTCCAGCAACCAACCCAACGTATCCAACAACTATCTTCTCAAGGCACTCAATGTAGGCCTCCTTTTTGAGTCAGAAGACGTCACCAACCAATTCAGGAGATCTTTTAGCAGAACGATCAGAGTGATTCTCCGAGCTGCCGTACCTTAGTAATCATCATTACAGTCATCCAAAACCTTTAAGAATCCTCTAGCCGTGCCCAGATTGACACCCAAACTTTCTGATATGTTTAGCGTGGAGCTTACGGTGCGAATGCGAAGCAGAAGCGAATGCCGTTCCCAAATTTCTGTCAGAGTGAATTGCGATATGGGGTACTTTTTTTCACAGACCGTGTCAAACTAACCTTACTATACAGTGCAGTCGACAAAATAAAAAACAAACAGACCCATCGCAACATATATATATATATATATATATATATATATATATATATGTGTGTGTGTGTGTGTGTGTGTGTGTGTGTTAAATGTACGGATTGCCTTGACTCTTTATATCCAGTTTTTGTCGACACTCATTACGCCTATGTGACCTTCTGTTTTACATCATTTTTTTCACGTAATTTTTGAAAATATATCTATCTATCTATCTATCTATCTATCTATCTATCTATCTATCAATCTCTCTCAATTAATATATATATATATATATATATATATATATATATATATATATATATAGATAGATAGATAGATAGATAGATAGATAGATCCGACTGATGCCGAATCAGTAGGCTTTCGCTCTCGGCTTGAGGTAATCGGATGTATAGCCATAATTATGATCTGTGTTACAGCGAAAGAGTTTGAATTTGTATGACAATTTATACGCTCCCCTGAGAATTTAATTCGGTCGAGCACTCTTGAGAGAAAAGTGTGAAAATGTAAACAATGACTACTGCTGCTAATATTACAAGGCTCTTCCATGAAGTGAGCCGTATCGGTCATTGGCCTGTTGCATATATTATAATAAAAAGAAAGCACAGTAAGACATAATCCGGTGTTCTTATTGATATTTTTATTTTTGCAAAACAGTGCCCAATGTAAATTTACAGAGCATAAATATCATAAATAAACTGACTTAAAATATGGTTTCTTCGCTACACAGGAATTACAATGTTTCAAAAACTGAAGGTAAAAACTTCAAATTTTATTACATAATTAAATTAAAAGTATAAGTTACTCTAAAATTCGCTTGAAGATGAGACAGAACTAAATCTTGTAATTTCATTATGTAATTAAAATTTTAAATTAAATTAAGTTTTTAGGTTCGGCTTTTGAAACTTGGTAATTCCTGTGTAGCGAAGAAACCATATTTTAAATCAGTCAATATATATATATATATATATATATACATATATGAAAACATAAAGTTTTAAGGTGTTCTATATTTATGGGATAAAGTGCTCAATATCGGAGAAAGAGATTATGTAAATATAAAAGTGAAGATTGAAGTCAACACTCAGAGATGATAGGCTGTTTCTTGCCTGACGATTGTGTCTAGCATGAAAAAGGCTGTCGCTTCTGATTGTTGACTTCAATGTTCACTTTTATATTTTATATATGTGCGTGTGTGTGTGTGCGTGTGTAAGTAATGTAATTGGCATCCGTAATGACTATACTATACATTGAATAAACATCAGGAAGAAAGTTATTATCAATGGTCATAATTTCATAGAATTATTAATGACAGAACATGTCTTTTACATGTTTTGGAATAACGTTATTCATTCGTCGGTGTTCCTTTTCTTACTGTGGCCATTTGGTCAAAGTTTTGCATGGAATCCGAAATTTCTGCATCCCTCGTATTTTTACTTATTGCTTTCGTAAGTATTTTTCTTTGATTTTTTATTTTACTTTCCTTTCTTTATTCTCCTCTTTCCTATTTATTCTAATTTGAACAGTTTTATTACTTGGTATCATTCAATTTGTTTCGCCGTTGTTGTTCTTTCAGTTTTTGATGTTTTTCATTCATATTTTTCGCCTGCTATTTGCTCGGAATATTCTGATGACTTATCGTTGCTTACAAATATTCTCCTTATCGTCTGATATATATTTTTTAATCTCGAGTCGACAAACATAAATGATTACGGGAATAATTTATTTTCTCCCAATCCTGAACAGATCATCAGATTTGCACAAAAAGAAATAAAAAAAAAAATATGTGAAAAAGAGTCAAATAAAAAACTTTGGGGTTTTTATTTGTATATTTTTTCTCATAAAGAGTTGCTTTTCCTTTACCGCATTTTTTTTATACATGGGCTTTTGTCTGACCCTGAATAAATCTTGGGCAACACGCATCCTAACCTGTATCATTTGTTTGCGTGCTTGTCTACACCATCATAAGCCAAAAAAACACACAAAATTATAATAAAAAAAGAAAAAAGGATATAGAAAATAGTGAAAGATTGTTAAATAGAGTTATACTTCAAAATCTTACAAATATCAGAATTTGTAGGAAGATTAGTTTTTGTCTTCCGAACACGCGCTCGCTCACACACACACACACACACATATACATACATATATATATATATATATATATATATATATATATATATATATATATATATATATATATAAAAGGCTTAAACACTAATATTAGTGTTTAAGCCTTTTTATTATATCCTTACTCTGTCCTGGACATTGAGTTCTACCTGGATTCTATCCTCTCGGAATTTTTATTCAAAAAATATACATGTATGTGTATGCACCTATGTATATATATCTATATATTTTGCATATGTATGTGTATATTTACCACTAATATTATATATATATATATATATATATATATATATATATATATATACGCACAGAGATATACACACGCGTACGTATGTAAGTCAAAATCTTTCGACATCTCATAACTTTAGACAATAGAGCGGATAATTTTTGTCTTCCCATCTATGTGTGCGTGTGTGTGTACCTCTAGCCACACTGATGAGCTGTGATACAGCGAAACAGTCTGTCTGTGGATGACATATATATATATATATATATATATATATATATATATATATATATAGATGGAACAAATACATTGAGTCCATTGCTTCGTCCACCGCAAGGAAAGTTGGCTCCCTGTGCCGCGCCAGGAAATTTTTCTCCCCGGAATCGATCCTCCAGATCTACAAATCAACAATTCGCCCTTGCATGGAGTATTGCTGCCATATATGGTCTGGAGCCCCTTCTGTTTGCCTCGGGGTTCTTGATAGGCTCAATAGGCGGATATGCAATATAATTGGCCCTGTTCTGGCATCTCGTCTACAGTCGCTCTCTCACAGACGCGCCGTCGCCTCTCTGTCTTTTTTACAAATACTTTCATGGTAATTGCTCCGAGGAGCTGCATTCGCTGGTCCCCAGACTTCATGAATTTAAGCGCCCTACGAGACTGACACCCCCTCTCAACTTTTCACTGTAGAAACTACTAAATGTAGTCGTCTCTTCTACTCCAATAGCTTCATGTCTCGCACATCTCGCCTGTGGAACTCCCTTTGCATTTCCAGTTTCCCTGAAAGCTATAATCTCCAAATATTCAAATGTAATGTCAATCGATATCTCCAGTTGTCTTGATCTATCCACTATCGATCTCCTCATCCTTTCCTCTGTTACTCCTATCTGATCTTGCTCCAAATCTTATGTAACCCCTTGTGTCCTAGTGGCTTCCCGCCTTGCTTGGGGTGAAATGCTTAAATATATATCTATCTATCTATATCTATATCTATATATATATATAAATATATGTGTGTGTGTGTGTATATATATATATATATATATATATATATATATATATATTTAGATAGATAGATAGATAGAGAGAGAGAGAGAGAGAGAGAGAGAGATCCTGTGTGTTGATTAGTTGATTGAATAGATGGTCATGGCATGTCAATTCCTTTTCTAATTATTTAAAATCAAAAGATATTTTTTTGAATTGTAAGAATATTTTTTATTAATGCGAAAGGAAATTGCATGAATAATTTAGTTTTTATAAGGGAATAACAATGATATTACCAGATACAAGTCCTACTATCTAACCCATAGCTTGGTTGAAGAGATGGATTCATACCTTTCTCGAATATATTTGCGCGTAAGTGAATGTAATCAATCCGACTAACATTCGAACTCGGCTCTACGCTATCATTTGCACCATCCGTACTTCCAATTACTATGTATGTTTGGTTATACACGTCAGTGTAGAATTAATAATCGAAAAACATGTGTGCATTACCTTAATATACTTATGAAAAATATTGGATGAAGGTTACATTAAATTAAACGCTGATCTAATCATCCAAAATGTTGGTTAATGAAAGAACAAATGTACTTGGGAGTTATGAGCGAAAGCAAGAGTGATTACTTCTATGTATGAGTGACTGAGTGAAGGAGTAAGAGAGTTAGTGAGTGATTGAGTGATGTAAAGAAGTGATTAAAGAACACCTGATTTACTGAGTGAATGGTCTACAGAAAGAGTGACTGATATTTCAATTATCATTTTTCAGTTATAAACATTGTTTGCTTTGGTTTGGTTTGTGTTACGGCATATCAACACCTTAATTGCTTTATTTAATCCCGACACGGTTTATATTGATGTTAATATATTTTTCCAAAAATATATTGTTGGTAATTTTTTTTCAACAAAGAAATGCGGGTAATTTAAAAAAAAAAAAAATAATGTATTGTTGGTAATATTTTTTTTAAAAAAAAAGGATGCCTTAATATTTTGTTTTCTAAAAAAGTATCGCCTTAGTTTTTTTTTCCAAAATGTATTGCTGGTAATTTTTTTTTTTTTTTTTTAAGTATTGCCTTAATATTTTGTATTCTAAAAAAGTATTGCCTAATTTTTTTCATAAATGTATTACCGGTAATATTTTTTTTTAATGTATTGCCTTAATATTTTGTTTTCTAAAAAAGTATTGCCTTAATTTTTTTTTCAAAAACGTATTGCTGGTAATATTTTTTTTTAAAAAAAGTATTGCCTTAATTTTTTTTCAAAAATGTATTGCTGGTAATATTTTTTTTTTCTAAAAAAGTATTGCTTTAATTTTTTTCCAAAAATGAATTGTTGGTAATATTTTTTTTCTAAAAAAAGTATTGCTGGTAATTTTTTTTTCAAATATATATTGCTGATAATATTTTTTTGCAAAAATATATTGCTGTTAATATCATCTTTTTTTTAAAGTATTGCTGGTAATTTTCTTTCAAAGACGTATTGCTGGTAATTTTTTTTCAAAAAATATATTGCTGGTAATAATTGCTGCTATTAAAACTTATTTTTACACTTTCATAGCCTTTTGACCAATGTTTGGGGGTTAATTATTTGCCCGAAGCTGGAACCCTAACAGGTGCTACCACATCTGGTCAGGGTAGACCTGGGTACACCAGCAACTAAGAGGTGGTTCTACGCCCCTCAAAACCTCTTAATCAAAGGCCTTGCTGCTGGACGTATTTTATCGTCTTACCCAGGATGCGGATTTAATTTATCGTCATACCCAGGGCAGGCCTTGCTGAGGAGTGAAAATATTAAATATATTAAAAAGATATAAACTTATATGAGATTTAATATTGAATTCAGATTTGATTGCCTTTTTCATCTTGATTTATAATCACATACGATATTTTTTTTCGTTTTTTTATTAAATAAGAAAAATATTTAGAAAAGAATCAATATATTTATTGGGTATAAATATAAAATTTTATGTGGATATGTTTGTTGGGGAAATATGAGCATTTGTACTTTTCATTTTGTTTATGGCATACGTAGACATACTCAGTCAGCAGTTAATTTAATGGGTTAAAGTTCAGAATTTGTGTTTACTTTCCCTAATACATTTGCATATACAGATTTTATTTACTGAATGTAACAGGTTATGTGATTTTGCCAGTTGTTACTTTGATTTAATTTCTCGTAAATTTTGAAAACGTCGCTTTTCATTTAATTATTATTTTGTTGTGAGAAGGCATAGAGTTTGTATCGTTGGATTTCGGAATCTTTCTTTTCTACAGATTATTTGCCAGAATCAGCGAATTCTTATAGATTTTATCAGCAAAACATGTGGTGTTTTTGTGATTTTTTTTTTCCTTTTCATGACGGAAGACACGGATTTACAAAAATGTCTATTGGCAAGCAAATTAAGCCCAGATAAATGACACAAGAAAGGCAACATATAATTACATATGAAATAGTAGACAAAGGTTTCAGGTGCAGAAAATGAGCGAGCGTCATCAGGCAGCAGAATAAAAATGGCAGTGACCATAAGAAGACGTCAGTGCATACGTGATTAGGAAATGAGAATAAACGCTTTAAACGAGAACAAGATGTGGATAAAAAAAAAACTTTAGCAATCAGGAAACTTAAAGAACGTAAAGAGAAAAAAATGAATAGAACTATTTTTAACTGCAGAAAATCTAGAAGTTAAACAAAATAATACTTTCTGAAATGGGATACTCACAGAACTACGTCACGTATTCCATCTTAGGTTATTTAACGGTATATCAATTTTTGGGTTAGTTACTTTCGAAATCTAAAGTCAAAAGATAAACAATGATCCTGATTATATTTGTGTCTCCAACCTTAACATGATTCATTTGTGCTATGGTCCGGTTCCTTGTACCACGGTGATAGTCCAAGGTAGAACCAATAAAGAAGAACTCGAACACGGATATGGAATAACACAGATATATTACAAACAGGAATATATACAGAGAAGTAGAAAAGTGTTAGTACGAACAATCAGGTTTAGTAGAGAGAACAATGTAGTCTCGACCAGTATCACAATTCCAATGTCTTGTAGTAATTGTCTGAACACGACTCGGTTTCGGACTGCCTCTGACTGGACTCTTGACTCGACTGATTGACTCGCTCGCTCTGACTGACTGACAGACTTCTGACGGACTTCTGACGGACTTCACTCCAGACTTCAGACTGAACAGTATTGAGTCACCCCTCCCCCCACAAGGGCATCATGTAGCATAAGGCCGGTTTAACGTGGGATCTCCGAGCCCGTGGGCTCGGCAAAAAATATGCCCTTTGAATCCGTATAAACGGGTTCAGGGTCGGTTTACATCAACGAAAGAGACTCCGCCCTTTGCGTAGCCTCGTTCGGGTTCCCCCCCGCCCGAAGGCGGAGAGTTCAACCAATCAGCCGGTCAGCCGGTCGTCCGACTTCACACTGAACAGTATTTAGTCACCCCCGCCCACGAGGGCATTATGTGGCACAAGGCCGGTTTAACGTGGGATCTCCGAGCCCGTAGGATCTCCGAGCCCATGGGATCAGCCAAAAATATGCCGTTTGAACCCGTTTAAATGGGTTCAGGGTCGGTTTACCTCCCCGAAAGAGACTCCGCCCTTCGGCGTAGTCTCGTTCGGGTTCCTCCCCGCTCGGAGGCAGAGAGTTCAACCGATCAGCCGGTCAGCCGGTCGCCCGACTTCGGGCTGAACGGTATTTAGTCACCCCACCCCCACGAGGGCATCATGTGGCTCAAGGCCGGTTTAACGTGGGATCTCCGAGCCCGTGGGTCCGGCCAAAAATATGCCCTTTGAGCCCGTATAAATGGGTTCAGAGCCGGTTTAGCTCCCCGATAGAGACACCGCCCTTCGGCGTAGCCTCGTTCGTGTTCCTCCCCGCTCGAAGGCAGAGAGTTCAACCGATCAGCCGGTTAGCCGGTTGCCCAACTTCGGACTGAATTCCCTGCTTCATCTTGAGGCGCTGTATTTATTACGTATGGAATAGTCCATTATGTTATTATGGGTAAGGTCCAATGACAATTTGATGGAGGGGATTACCCGCTAGACAAATTGATACAATATAATGCGAAAATGATATCAAACACAAGCGTTTCTAACTAAAATATCGAATTAAACAGCAAAATAATTCTATATTAGCCATTGTAGTTTGCAAGTGCTAATATGTTTTTTTACATTCTCATATGGGGCATGACTTATATTCTAATCTGCAGCCTCTTTCTTTTTGTCTTTTTTTTTAATCGTTTTGTTCTAAGGAAAGTGGTAATGCTACGAGAACGCGGGGGTTCACAGGGGGTAAAAGTGAAAGAGAATGAGAAGATTGAAAATGGGGAGGTTTGAGGAAATTTTAAAAAGGAACAGGGTCCAAGAAGAGAGAAGATGGCGATGACGTTGCATTTAAATTTTTGATGATTGTAGTTATCAGGGAAGCAAGAAATCCGAAGGGATTTCCATAGGTGGGAAGTGCAAGAATGGCATACCAGTTACGCAGACTTCAATTTTCAGTAAATTTTCTTATCTCTTAATACGTATTTTATTTTCTGGAAAGCATCTTTTGCTATGATAATGTGAATAACTGCGTCACGTATTCCATCTTGGGTTAGTTAACGGTATATCAAAGTTTGGGTTAGTTAATGTCGAAATCTAATATGAAAAGATAAACAATTATCCGGATTATATTACTCTCTAGATAAATAGATAGATGCCATATAATGCGAATATGTCTAAGTGCAAGCGTCTGTCAGGTTTACCTAAAATATCGATTTAAACACCAAAATAAATTTAGAGAACATTGTTGATAGAAGAAAGTAAAAAGGAGAAAAAACAAAAGACTATTTGAACTACTTCAAAAGAAATGTCCTCAATATTCCCTGTGAGTGTTACATTTTCATGGCCATCTTTCCTAATAATATGTCCCCAAAATGTTAAATAGATCATTATAATTTGAATCTTTCTCGTTTCATTTTTCCTTTAGAACTTCCTCATTAGTCACATATTCTCTCCATGGTATTCTTAGCATTCATCAGTAGAACCATATGTATCGCTTCGGGTCTCTTCATCTCTAAGAAAATTGTCCAGCTCTCGCTGCTATACAACAGGATAGATATGATTGCATACATTTGGTTCAAATAAACACAATTTACACATAGTTAGATATCACAAATTAAACCAAATTTATACAATTATTAGAAAAAAAAATATATATATATCTAACATCATTACATAAATAGATTGTTTCTTGTTTTATGTCTCGTGTCTTTATTGTGATATTTGCGATTACGGTTCTCCACTATTTCCTGTTCTATGTTATTCTAAGCAACATTCGTACAAAATTATTAGTGAGTTTACTCATTGTAAAATTTTCTTGGCCATCTTTCCTCATATGTTCCAGAAATGGCAACCATATCATTATAATTTGAATCTTCCTCTTTCCCTTTTTCATTTAGAACTTTCTCATTGCTCACATATTCTCTCCATGGCATTCTTAGCATTCGTCAGTAGAACCACATCTGTCTCTTCATCTTTTAGCAATTTGTCCAGATTTTTCTGCTATGTAGCACAATAGATATTATTGCATACTTTTATTCTTCTAAGGAAATTTTCTTATTTCTCAATAACCTTTTTTTAATTTCGCGAAGGCATCAAACATGTCATTGTTGCCACAAAGCTCTTCTTCATCTGTAAGGCGATTATCCAGCATTCCCTACCCAAGAGAAAGACTGATTATTCATAAGAGTTTGGCACTTGTTTCTAACTGTTATTTATAGTATTTTACTAGTATATTGTTCGAATTAGTTATCGCCCTGTCTGCCTTGGTTGTGTTTCACATACTTTTGCTTGGTAATGTGGAATCACTGAAATGGAAGGAAGAATGAAATGTCGGAAATCTGAAAATTAAACAGCGAGAAAATATTTCATTGTATTCTTTTTTGCTGATGAACAAGCAGGATACGGTACGACATATTTTCATACAGTAGAACAGATGAGAATTTTCTTCGATATGCAACCGCAATAATATTAGCGGTTTGTTAAGGAGACAAACAAGAGACAGCGGATTTAGACTTCCTGTTACTAACTTAGATACGTGAATACCTATCTGAAAATCAATTCCAATGAATCTTTATCAGGTTTTCTTACTAATAATATACGAGGCGTTCAAACATTTCTCAATGATCCACGAATCACCAGCATGCTACTACTGGATAGAATAATGAGTGGCAAAACATTTACAAGCAAAAATTCTCTTCTTGGAGTGACTTTCATGAAACTGTCAATGTACTTCTGTGCAAGTCAAATGCGAATGTCATTTATATATATATATATATATATATATATATATATATATATATATATGTATATATGTTAAATGTTAATAACGTTACAAAATTACTGATCAACTAATCCCTATAGTAAGTGTTAATTCATTCATATATTTCCTCAGTATGGAATATAGACAACGAAGTGATGATAATTACTAATCGCACTTTGAGTTTTATAACCTTAGCTTTCCCAATGAAATAGCCGCCAAATCCCAATTTTTCTTGCAATAGTATCGACAATAAACACATTTCAGTAACAATTATTTGATAAAGTAGGTACACATGGCCAATTAAAACTTGATCTGAGTAGGAAACAATTTCAGAATAATCTAAATCTACTGAGCGAACAGGACGAAGTTCCATATAAAATCCGGAATTCATGTTTCTTTATAAAGTTCTACATGTGCAATGCCATCTTCATTTATCCATGAATTTATTCACGTAGTAATGAGTACATATATACATGAGATGGGTAGAGGCCTGAAATCTCTCAGTTCAACCAATTGCCCTTACTATAAAAAAATATGATATTGCAAGAGAATCTAGCTGAGAACCTCCCAACAAAATACACACAATATATATATATATATATATATATATATATATATATATATATATATATATATATATATATATATATAAATATAAACCTAGTGAGCCAGACAAAGCTAAGCGGATCGTCAGGGAAAGCGGTTGTATTGAGCTCTTTTTAGTTACTTGTTTACTCTTGTCGGGATTTTTTTCTTTGGGCTTTAAACCTGTATCTCTGCGATTTTTTTCGACAGACTTTCATATTTCTAGCTCTTTCTTTTTTTAAAACCTTTTTTTCCTTCGAGATTGATTTGATTATTGGCAAATTAAAAATTCGAAGGTTTTTCGAAACGAGTATAGTTACCTATATATATATATATATATATATATATATATTGTGTATTTAGGCAGAAATCATTCTTTCTCGTAAGCTTCAATAAATATGACAGATAAGATGCTTTGATTAAATTTTTATATAATTTCTCATATGATTTTAGAATCTTTTTCTTTTCAGTAGATAAATTATCCAATAACTGCACAAATGTTATATTTTTCCGAGCGCTTTCGGCTATACATTTAGCCATTTTCAAGGATGAAATATATTAACTGTTAACTGGAAATAGGTTATTTTATGTATATATATATTTATTATTATTAAAACACAGTCAACATATTATTTCCATATATATAATGAAGCTTGCATATATATATATATATATATATATATATATATATATATATATATATATATATATATATATATATATATTCACCCACATATAAGCCTGTTTCGCTGCATCATAGCTAATCAGTGTAGCTAGACATCCGATTCCTTTAAGCCGGGATCGAAATCGACGGATTTAGCATCAATCAGAGATTCTACCCCTGAGTTATCGGAGCACCGCCGAGAAAGAGAAACTTCTAACGTATTATTTACGTAATATATGCAAACGTCAAATCAGGAGCCAAGAGTGCTTAATTCATATTTGAAGAGCGATGTCTTAATAGCAGCAGCAATCACTGGTGAAAATTTACCTTCTATATAGTGCTCAATCGGGGTAAACGAGATCGTTAATATATATATATATATATATATATATATATATATATATATATATATTATTCAGCCCTTCAAAAAAGTGTGGATGGTCCTGCACGAAATATTCACCACTCTAATCAAATCTCATGTGCTGTTGTCGGGTTGTCGGTTTCTTAGGAACCGATCTGCTTGACCTTCATACGTCGAATTCGACGGGATAGACGAGTATATATATATATTTGAAAATCTCAGTATAGGATATTGGTATTATAGAATTAATAATATTATTACATAATATTTAACATCTGTCGACTTTGGCTTCTGCCCTCAGTTGTTTTTTTTTTAATTTTAAGCTTTCTGTCCAGTTTTTTTTATGTTAAAATGTTAATGTATTGCCTCCTTTCATAATATAATCTATTAATAAAAGAGTAATTTATATCTTGTAGGATTATAACAATATCATTCATAATATTGTGCGGAATTTTTCCCTATGTTCGTAGCTACTCAAGAATTCATTGGAAATGTTTTACACTATGAGTTTTACGAAGGTTCCCACTCCTTTGCAGAAGTGGAGTCCATCCAGACTGCTTATGGAAGAAGGCATTGACTGAAACAATTTGCAGAAGGTGGTTTTCCCACTACAAAACTGTGAAATTTTTGTCTAAGGGGCCGAATCAGGTGATGGTTTTCATAATGATTTTGAGACGATCCCTATGCGAGGACGGTTAAGAAACTCAACAAAATATTAAATGTTAGTCATATGAGAGTCCTGTTTTGTGATTTGAAAAGAATTTGATAGGTTTCAGTGGATGGTAAATGGGTTCCGTACGCGGTGTTTCCAGAGAATTGCCAACAGTATATTTGCGATTCATTAATTCAGTCAGTTATGTGCCATGCATGATACACGCTTAGGCTATCATGTATCGTCGATACATGACTAAAGAGGCATTTTTCTCCCGCAGTAGGTTGCCATTTCTTTCTGCGGTAGGCCAGTTGCGATCCAAGGCTATAGAACCCGGTCTGCCCTGCTATTTAAGCATAGCTGTGGAGGGGGAGAAGGGAATGCATACATTTACTAAGAGCATTAGCACGTAAGTGAATTAATGGACCTTACTGGAATTTGAACTCGGCTCTCCAATTTCTCAATCGGAGCCGCTATCCATCAATCCACCGTGATTCGAGTCTTTAATTCCACAACTTTAAATCGCCGTTTTAGACAGTATTTTTACAGGTGATGGATTATTGACAATGTTCTTAAGCGTCGTCGTCACAGGATCAGTTGAGCAAAGAGACCTGCACTTCATTCTCATGATAGCTTCATCTCGTGAAGCTTACGTTGAGTGCGTGATAGTAAATTTAAGGAATCATCCATTATGAATTCTTAGACAATAATCAAGGGAAAACTATTGATCATTACTTTGGCGTTTGAAAGCATCTTTGAACAGAAAATTCCATACAGAAATGGAGTAATCCCCCCATTCCGATAATGCCTTTTCTCACACTGCACGATGCATCTTATGGAGTATAGTTGGCAACAATTTCTTTGTTCTTAATACACCCCGATCTTGTTCCTTCTCATTATCACTTTTTAGGTCGTTTGTTTCGTTTTTTATGGCTTATCAACCCTTTGCTGGTTATTAAAGTCAGAAAATACTTCCAGATGTTAAGAATTGGTTTTGGAGATAATTATGTTTTAGTGGAGCAAGACTTACTAATTAACCCATAGCTAAGGAGAAGTTATGGATTTATACCTAATTAAAATTTGCTAAAATAACAATAAATTATAAGGAGGATATAAAGTTTGTGGCCAATTCTATATTAAGCCCACTATATAAGCTGATCCCCGACTTTGTGGCCACGTTAGTTTCTATACATTTATATTCTAGAGAATGTAAATAAATTTAAAAACATGACTGTGCAGCTACTCAGGATTTGATTGATTCGTTTTCGACAGCTCATCAACAATTTGCAAGTTATTTAAAGCCATTGGGACACTATTTAGCGGTCGCGTGAAAATGAAAAACGAGAAATAATTAAGGCGATAAGAAGGCGAGAAGAAGCTGAAATAATTAAGGCCATAAGAAGGCGAGAAGAAGCTGAAATAATTAAGGCGATAAGAAATTGACCGAGAAAGACATCAGCTGAGGACCACCCCCAAGGAGATATCATTTGTTTTTGGAAAGAGACCACCTGTTTTATTGTCCAAACATGGACATGATAAAAGTTTGTTATCGAAATGGATAATTGGATACAGAGTGCCAATACGTCCAGTTAACCACCAACTTGACGCTGTCGAAAATCTCGATTGATAAAGTCCAGGTGACATTCTGTTAAGATAGAGATTAGGGACCACCCCACGATTCGTGGGAGGTCTGCTCGGGGAAGAAAAGGAAAGAACAAAAAAAAAAAAGATTTTTTTTTCCTTTGAGCGATAATTGCAAACACCCACGCTGCTGAGCGTTCATTGGCTGAAGGGTGGCGTGAGCGGAAGGCGAAGGTAAACTATGAAGAAGGAGGGGAGACCTGTTGACGCCCCCTGAAGGGATTGGCGTGAGATGCCACTGTGAGAGAGAGGGGAAACCTGTTGACGCCCTCTGAGGGGATTGGGTGAGATACCAATATAAGAAAGGAAGAATTTGGGAGGACGATTCCCTTAAAGTAGAAAGTAATGGACTTCCAAAAATGGAAATTAATAAATTTTCCTGACCGAAAAAAAAGAAAATCCTTAATGTGGATTTAGAATTATCAAGGAACCTCAAACCCCGTCAGGCTCACCCCGGTTTTGGTCGGCGTCCATATAAGCAGAGTTGCAGCGAGTGGACGACAGTAAGACAGGCAAGTAGTTGGAGTTGGAAGTTGAGTCAGAGAGAAGTTAGTTGCAGTTGAGCTGTGAGCTCTGACATCCGCCTCACAGGAAGCTGACTGAAGATCCACGCATCACGACCTCAACTTCTAACCAAGAACAATTTATTTTTGAAGAACGACTTAGGCTCACACCACCAAAACAAGTTTTACGAATATCGCCTGAAGATACAAGAAAAAACAGTTTCTTAAAAAAACCAACTTAAGATGTTAAGACTCGCCTAACAAACACAAAGTGTCACGAATCCATATAAGCGGATTGGGAGGAAGACGCAGTCCTGTATTCAGCAACCAGATATAAAATATTGTTATTCTTTTTTAACACATTTGAACTTTTCGAGTTGTTACTTTATTTTCTTTTACATATACTTGTGCGGTATTACCTTTGTTCGGACTCGACTTGCATTGCGGCCTGGCGACTGATTGATTTTGTCTACCTAAGATCAAATCACAACGTGGGTAGGTTAGACTAGAAATCAAAGCAGTTACTTCGGTAACCAGACGTTGGAGGTGAGCTGAGAATGACAAGGCTGATACCGAATCTAACCAGATTCCCATCCGAATCAGCAAAGGGCTAGAACGTCACATTTGGTGCCACGATCAATACCAAGTCACATTGGTCGTCACAAGACAGGACGGCGACGGGGCAGACAGAAGGCAGGGGGTGACGTCACACCAGAAAATATGTTTAGATTGTAAGAATTATTTTGGGGACAATAATAGTATAGTGGTAAAAATCTTACTAATTAACCCATAATTGGGGGGAGAATAGGTGAATTCAAACCAACGGAAATTACGCGTTAGTGAACAGGAATTCGAACTATGTTGTCCGCTTAACCATCATACATTACACCATCTGCACATCCAAAACTTAATGAACCTGGTATTCTTAAGCGATTACCTATCTAGATCAAGGCCAGGTTCGACTTTGCTTAACTTCGTTGACCGTTTGGGAACCAATGTTTCAACGTGATGTGATCGTAAACGAAACTTGTTTAGAGTTTTACAGAAACATTTCGATGTCCTTATATTAACATCAAAAAAGAGGTTGTTCTCTTATTTTATATCAACATCTAAAGAATTTTACAAACAGGGCATCTATAAACTTGTTGGCAGACGGAGCGTGGATCTAGAAAAAAGTGGATGTTATATTAAGGATTAAAACTTGCTATAAGCATTATCTTCTTTTGTAATATAAACGAGAAACTTTATTTCCAACCTAAAATAATTATTCACGTGCATACATACATGCTGGTTGCCAACTCGTGTCCGAGTACGGCCACTACTACATATATTTTTTAAAGAATATCTATTGATGTGATGAAAGAACGTGGCTCTTTAAATCCAGCAAGGAGCCCTCATACTCTGGCACAAACAAGGGATTTAAAGGTCCAACAGTGGGTGGTACATTATTATGCAATTTAAAATATCGCATGAAACCGCTTCTGGACCCGCATATTTTACCACAAATATCACATTTCAATTGCTGGACGTCTACGGTTTTATAGTCACTTGCCACCTTCCGTCGATGCGGTCTCAAGTGTCACCTTAGACTAGCAATCGACAAACACACTCTACCAGAATCTGCACAAGTTAGATCGAACTGTCTGCGGGTGTCTTCAGTTCAGTAAGTTCAACCCGGACACCTTTACGCACATCTCTTTTAAGCTTTTCTTACCTCATTTTCTCAGCTTCAAAGTGACATATTGGCATACATATATACATACATATTCTACGAAATCGCTCATCAAATGAGCAAACGTCACGTTATTTCATGAAAGTTTTCTGTTTCTGGCCGAGTATTTTTCCAGCACGGCCTCGCAGGGCCATACATAGAATGTCACCCTTTAGAGATATAAACTAATATAGCGTGCCAAATCTACACTGAAATTCACATATAACATTCGGGTTTGTTATTGGTAACTTCGGGAATTTTAAACGAATCATCCTTTGCAATATTAGACATTAATAACCTGACTTCTCAGACGTTATTTAAGCAAGTGACCCGTTTTTTAAATTTTCAACAACATATTTTTTTTTAAATTATTTTCTCTCAGGTTCGTATTCAATTTGAAACTTCTATCGTATTCTTTCAATAAATTGAATGGACGTATTCTGTTACTATCTAAAAAATCAGATATTTTTGCTTCACCTACATAATATATGTGTACCCATTTTTTTTTTTTTTTTAACTTTCTGCTGAATACTGAATGGAAAGACATTTTTTATGGAAACTTGGCTGTTAAGAAATTCATGATCATTTTAAGAAGTAAAGCTGAAGGCAAAACGTTTACCGTTAGACTTTTTTTTTTAATTCTTAGGTTCTCACTCTAATAAAAACTTCTATCAGTAGCATTATATTTTTATAAAAAATAACGAACTCATAATTTAATATATTTATTACAGTTCTGCAAAATTGAGCAAATCTTCTGATCACGTCTTTATAACATTCATTTCATCACGCCCCTTATCCCGTAATCGTATCAAATCTCCTTAACTCTTTTTATTTTACAGATTAGAACAAACTTCTTATCGCTCATTTTATGGCAGTTCTTATCCCATTTTCTTCGCGCACTTTTATTGCGCATTTTATCACATCTACACTTTCTATTATCATTATTACATAAAGTTTTATTACATCTTCTTTTACAATTATTATCAAATTTCTTATTATATTTCCTTACCACTCTTCTAATAACATTGCTTATTACCGCTTTTTATCCAAGTTCTAATCGAAATTCTCTTAACATACACATGACGTTCTTTATGTCGCACTATATATATATATATATATATATATATATATGTATGTATGTATGTATGTATATATTAAAAAGAAGAGAGAAGCCGCAAACGTTTTTGCTTGTAATGAGGATTTAAAAAAAAAACATCGAAAAACATAAAGAAAAAAATGAATTATTTTTAATATGTGGAAATCTCCACCCTTTGCCTGATGACGGCCGCGAGACCGGAAACTCGTGTAGCAAAATTATGGAAAATGAAACATAATTATTTTTTTTAATTCCTCATTACAACCAAAAACGTTTGCTGCTTCTCTCTTTTAATATACACACTTTTCTCTCGTTGGAACTACTATAACCTCATCCTATATATATATATATATATATATATATATATATATATATATATATATATATATATATATATATATATATATATATATATATGTGTGTGTTTGTGTGTGTGTGTGTGTGTGTGTATATATATATATATATATATATATATATATATATATATATATATATATAGGCAGACACATAAATATATATATATATAGCTATTTTTTGTATATATATATATATATATATATATATATATATATATATATATATATAGGCTGAAACAGAATTCGCACATGATATAGGGATAATTTTTTAAAAGTTTAATTACACATGAAAATTTGATTTACTAGTTATTTAATTATTATGTGCTATTCGAAATGTTCTCCTTTTTCAAAACATGTTTCAATTCTGTGACTGACTGATTCGTTAACACGCCTGGGAGTTTCCTCTGTTATTTTACTCCATTCATATTTAATTCATTATTTAAGTTTCTCAATATTTCTTGGACGCGTCTGATAAACAACTGACTTCAAATGACCAAACATAAAAATCAAAGTTGTGAGATCAGGTGACCGCAGTGGCTTTTCAACAGGTACGCTTCAAACTATCCATTAGCCCCTATGGTGCGCCACTTTTGCTTCACCCTGCACACACACACACACAGACACACATATATATATATATATATATATATATATATATATATATATATATATATATATATATATATATATATATATATATATATATATATATATATATATATATATATATATATATATATATATATATATATATATATATATATATAGATAGATAGATAGATAGATAGATAGATAGAGAGAGAGAGCTACTTAACAGGCCGAGATAGATTATGAAGAGAATAGGAAATATATATATATATATATATATTTATATATATATATATATATATATATATATATATATATATATATAGATAGATAGATAATGAAGAGGATAGATAGATAGATGTAATTTAGTAAAGTTTGATGAGAAACCAACAGAATATATAAGACAGAATATATGTGTTTGCTCTGATATGTTCTTTTGACTATCTATCTCGTTAGAAAATTTACATATTTAGTAAAAAATTATTAATATATCGTTGAAATAAATTTAATTATCTTAAAAATCCATATACTGTTTCAACGAATAACAACTAATTTTTCAGAAGGGCAAGACATTCTCCTTAAAGGTAGTTCATTAATATAAACTTATTACATATTAGAATTCTCAATTGTGAAGGACATTCCAATAAAACAAGCAGCAATAATCTGCTTAATGAGATTCCTATTTATTGAAATATATTGAAATATGAATGCCTCCTTTTTGTGCACTTAAATTCATTTTTTTAGGTATTCTTTTCAAAATAATATTATATATTTTAATATAAATGTTTCTTTCTCACATTTTTTTGCAAATTACGTAACAGTCCAAAACCAGCAAGCATCTATTTATTTAATTACCATCATGTGACAGAATTGTCCTGATATAAAGATTATTTTTTAACAACCTACACGTACTTCAGCATAGTTGTGAAACATGCGTGATATTTTTTGTACAAAATACTTGTGTAGTGAAAGTTGTATAAATATATGTTGTGTTATGTATATATAAATTATTTTTAGTAATGTTCTTGTAATGTATTATGAATAATTATTATATATATATATATATATATATATATATATATATATATATATATATATATATAAAGTTTTAAAAACAAGGAATGCATTGATTTTAATTTTAAAAGTCTCTAGGGCCCTTTCAGTCAACATCTCATCAGGAGACAATCGTTGGATTAGCGAAAAGAATATTAACGATATTGAAGAGCAAAAAAGAGGGGGAAACACACTAAAATAACAAACAAGTATATATACTTGTAACGAGTGGAAGGGAAATAATCGTGTAAATAAATTAGCGAGGGACAGTTAAAATAAAATATCCCCAACAGATTCAGAGACTTTACAAATTCTTTCTGCCGGCAGAGAAGGTTTTTTAATCCTATACAGACCGATTCCAAAATCTTCAAATGATTATTGGAATCGGCTGTATGAATAATTTTAAACCACTCTTTTTTAAACAACTTGGCGCAAGCTATATTCTCAACTAAATGTTGAGCAATAGCCGATTCCATATTCATGGGGGGAAGATAGCATATTCTATCTTACCAAGTCGTATTTTGGAAGGTACGTACTGATTGATTCTAGTTTCCAAATGCAAGGTTGTACGCCCCACATAACCAGCAGCACGCTGGCAATTAAATTCATATACTAAATTACTCAATTTGATGTAGGGCAATACATCCTTGCGAAAAGACGGAAACGCAGACCTAGTTCGAAAAATGCTACGTAAAGCAACTGATGGGAAACAACCGGAAACCGACTTGCTAACCTGCTTAATTAAACCCTGACCCCTATACCCAATCCAGGGAATCTTCAAATAAACACGACATTTAGAAGGCCTCTGGATTTTAGGGGAATGAAATTCCTTAGTCTTCTTACTAATAATATAGTCAATAAGGGCCTCCGGATAGCCGTTACTAAGGAAAATCTCCCTAATGTTTCTCAAATTCACGGTCCAATCTAATAGGAGAACAAATTTTAAGCGCAGGAGCAAATGAACGCCAATTCAATATATATATATATATATATATATATATATATATATATATATATATATATATATATATATATAAGTGAACATTAAAGTCAATACTCAGAGGTGACAGGCAGTTTCATGCTAGGCGCATTCGTCAGGCGGCCTGACGATTGTGCCTAACATGAAACTGCCTGTCGCCTCTGGGTGTTGTCTTCAATGTTCACTTTTATATTCATATTTACATACGCTCCATCTCTGATATTGAGCACTTTATCCCATAAGAATAGCACACATTAAAATTATATTTCTTCATATATATATATATATATATATATATATATATATATATATATATATATATTCAAATTTATAATATATATATAAAAATTATATTAAATCCAAATTAATCTTACAAATAGAAAGATAAACCATATATAATGCAATACATTACTGCTGAAATATAAGACAAATCGTGATCCAATTCCAAATTTTAGCTAAATTGTAAGGTAACATTAGACTATGCTTACAATTTACAATTAATTCACTTCATTGATTTAATAATGAATTTTGTCAAAAAAATCTGATGATTTCGTGTACCTGGATATATATATATATATATATATATATATATATATATATATATATATATATAAAACAAGAGATATATATAAAACAAGAGATTTAACTAAAGAGAGGAGGGAGTGAGAGAGAGAAAGAGGGAAGGAATTTGATAAAAAACGATTTTGTGAGAGTCAAAATTATAAATAAAAAATTGTAAAAAGAGAAAGACCTTGTAAGAAAAGGAAAAAACATGAATTACTAATGTAAAAAACAAAAAGGAAAGAAAGAAAATAATAACTTTATTATCAAGAACGGAAAATAAGAGTGATGAAAGAAAAAAAAATGCCAAAGAATAAATAAAGTATGAATCAAAGACTTATCGAAAATAATTTTAGAAACATGGCAAATATAGATGCATGTGTCGATATATTTCTAAGTAAAAAATTGTGAATGAAGTGAAAAACAAAGAAAATAAAATGATGTAGTATTTTGATCATGGCGTCTCTTTCTTTATTTGTATATTTGCGTAATTATTGAAGCCCTTTTATTCACGCCTCTTTTTTATGACTGTGTTGATCTCTTCGTATGTAAACATAGTTTAGTGATTCTATTTGCTGCTTTGTGATTAAACGTGTATTGATAACATAAAGGCTACTGCCCTCGCGTTGTTGCATATACATGTTCAGAAATTCACATACGCATACACACAAACACACACACGTTCAAGTGCCGCAAATCTCTTTTTTATTACTCCAATGCGGTACACATACCTTACTTTATTTCATTTTTGTATACCCTAATATGGTCTTAGTAAAAATGTCTTCAAGCATTTCGGTAAATAGATTTTAGTAGGTATTATATTAATAAACGATATTCTTTGTATTCCCTATGCTTTCAAATCTACTATGGGTACATCGCTACGTTTAGCCATTTTGTCTCGCGAGATCAGTAATAAATGTTTAGTGAATTCGATCCTCATTGGGTGTTTCATATTTTCGGCTTTGTTTTTTAAACATTTCACACCAAACAAGGGGGGGATACCACTGGTACGCAGTGGGTTGCAGAGAATGAATGTGAAAGAAGAGACTGTGTATAGGGAGGATTGAAGAAACTACATGACGTATTCAAAAAGATAGAAGATATCGATTGATATTGCATTTAAATTTTTAAGTTTGTAGTTATCAGGGAAGCAAGTAAGTGGAAGGGAGTTCCACTGTCTGGAAGTGTGAGTAAAGAAACGGAGTAGAAGAGCCGGTTGCATTTAACTATCTCACCAGTAAAAGGGTGGAACTTATATATCAATCTATTTGCACGCTTAAATTCATGTAGTCACGACCCTAGGGTAAAAATATCGCCAGAGCAGTTACCATGAGAATATTTGTAGAAAAGACAGAGACAGGACACATCGGTGAGAAAGTAATTGAAGTCTACCTACCAAATCAGGATCGATTTTATCAAGAACCTCGAAATTTACATCAGGTGCACCAGACTAGATATTGCAGCAGTATTCAATGCACGGGCGAATGGCAGATTTGTTTAAAAAATAAAATAAAATAAAGCAAGATGGACAAGATAAATATTTTGGCCCAACACAGACACCAAACTTTTCTAGCAGTAGATGCAACTATTGATTCGATGTAGTTGCTTCACTTCAAGACAGATGAACACGTGTGGCGAAGAAGGTGCCCATTTAGTAAATATCTATGCTGGCAAATATAATATTAAAATTCTTTATTGACGTGTTGTGATCAAAATTCTTATGTGGTTACCAATAAATAAGGAGTTTCATCGCAAATGTTATCTACAAAAATAGATGCTTCTTTATAAAAATCAAGATGGGATCCAAAATTCATACGGGATTCAGAGTAAACATACCGACTGAAACGTTAAAACTAGAAATATAAACTTACCTGAGGAATATTGGAAATTTATTTTAATCATGTAATTTCAATAAAGCCACTAAGATGCATCTGGTTACTGGGTGTGAAAGAAAAAACACTATTATTAGAGAGGACAATAAAAGAACTGGAATTCATGAGATAGGGATTGACATTGCATCTAAATTTAGGAAGATCAAAGTTGACGGAAATCGAGAAGTGATAGGAGAGTTCCACAGAGAGAAAAACGAGACAGAAGACACTGTTAATATAGCATTTAACTCTTGGTAGTAAAGAGGACAGCTAATCAAAACTATAATCATGAAATGTTTATAGAAAAAAATCTACCGGGAAGCTATGTTAGGGCGGTGGAAAGCGGGACTGAAGCCAAAATAATTAATTTTGAAAATTTCAGATGTATAGTTAAGTAGATAAACCTTTAAATTCTTGTAAAAAAAGGAAATATTTTAATGTTATTCACTTTCAGATCAAAAGCCATAAGGACTTTCGACAGTTTTTGTTGTCTCTTATATGTGAATTGCTATGATTTCTTGGGAAAGATAATGAAGAAATTTCCAGATGCATTATTCACAGTATTGAACGCAGAGTTCTTCATCACTTAGCTGGACCAGTCTAATCTGTTATTTAACAAATAGCTGTTGCGTGGGCGTAGAGGTAATTTAAGAAGCTTTGTGTCCTTTCCAAATGCAACAATCCGAAATTGAACGTAATAGACGAGGAGGAATTTGAATACAGCTCGATGCATGATTCCCAAAGACTTCCTGAAAAATCGCATAACCAAATAAAAAGCTTTTGGATGTGAAGTTGTGATGAATTGGGGCCAGATTTAAAACTCTGATGAAATAAATTATTACCTCATGAAGATTTAGTGTTTTGTGTCTTTTATAATAATAACTATTGCCCGGTTTCTAATATAGAGCTCTCCCTAGATTTATATCCTTTTGGAAATATCCATACTGATCACTAATATTATTACTATATATATATATATATATATATATATATATATATATATATATATATATATATGTGTGTGTGTGTGTGTGTGTGTGTGTGTATTTAGGCAGCAATCCTTCTTTCATGCACATTTCATTGAAAACGACAGAAAAGGTGCTTTTTTTTTCTTTTTCGGATGATAAATTATGTAAATCTGTCCGCATATTCTTTTTTTATCCGAGCGCCTTCGGCTATACATTTAGCAATTTCAAGGATTATATTTTAACTGTTAAAATAAGAAAGAGTTTGTTGTATGTATGTTTTATTAAATGTTATCATTTTTCAAAATACAGTTAAGATATTATGTCCATGTTCAAAGTTAATATAAGTTAAAATAGTGGAGGCCCTTTTAATAAGAACAAACAAAACAACACTTAATAATATTTAACTTAATTATAATATATATATATATATATATATATATATATATATATATATATATATATATATATATATATATATTACAATAAAATAATTTTGAAGGTTTTTAAAGAAATATGGATGCTTTTCGAAAGAACTGAATACAGAGAACTTGTGCACATAAAGCTACAGTAAAGTTCTAAACTTTTCTTAGAATTTCTAAAAATTAGATTGTTTGCCAATCAAGGCACATATATTTAACCCATACGTATGGGGAGAAAATAGGGTTATTCATATTTTTCAGAACAGTATTTGTGCAGTAGTGAATTCAAATAGAATTCGAACTCGTTTCTTCGATTTAGCATTCAGTACCCCTATCCCCCACCTACTTATTACACACACACAAATACATTTGGATTTATATATATTGACAAATTGTCTTAATTAATATTCTGTTTGTTATACCTTTATATGTAACAGGTTAAGATATATTATTCACATTATTCGGACTATTGTCCTCATCTTTGTACGCTCCGGCCTACTTGAGGTGGTTGGAATGTCGAACTGTGATCTTCTCTTAATTCCCCTCTCCAAGTTCTCCACCGCCTTAACCGGGTATTGAACTGACACTCTTTGGGTCGTGTCACTGGATTTAACCAACGACTTTATCCACCGTACCATGTGTCCTTAAGGGGAATTAGAAGAAGTTAACTGATAACAGATATCCATTAAACGTGGCACGTGGAACTAGAACAGTCTACCCCAGTGAGCGAAATGAAGGCTTCAGTTCGACATTCCAACGACCTGAAGAAGGCCGGAGCGTACAACGTCCGAAACGTTGTAATAAATATGGCGACAAAGATATGGACAATAGTCAGAATAATGTAAATAATGTACATAATACCCCATCTCAGAAATATAGAGGGATACTAAAGGGCCGAAACGTTGTAATAAATATGACGACGACAAAGATGAGGACAATAGTCCGAATAATGTAAATTGTGTACATAATACCTCATCTCAGAAATAAAGACAGATACTAAAGGGCCGAAATGTTGTAATAAATATGGCGACAAAGATGAGGACAATATTCTGAATAATGTAAATAGTGTACATAATACCTCATCTCAGAAATATAGACACATACTGAAAGGCCAAAACCTTGTAATAAATATGGCGACAAAGATGAGGAGAATAGTTAGAATAATGAAAATAATGTACATAATACCTCATGTCAGAAATATAGACAGATACAGGTTAAGATATTTTGTATAGTCTGAAGTTTGTGATTAGACATTCTACGGAATATTTCTGTTGTGGAATATTGAGTCTTTTGTGTACCTTTCGACACGTCTGCCTTTCTGTTCGGTTCTGAGAAATAATTTTATTCCTAAGTCTTTTACCCTCTTTTTTGGATTTACTATATTAACATTTGTGGTTGAATGTGCGTATGTTAGTGTGGTCATATATTCCATTATCTTTTCCTTTTTCTTGTTCTAATATAAACTGCACTTTCTCAACTTTGAAGTTAATGCCAAGTAACTAGACACACATTATGATTCACCGAACATTACGTCTCGATATCTTATCGGCTTTCCACATTGGCGTGGTTTCAGAACGACTCACGTTCCCGTTAAAACAAAAAATATATATATAAACTCATCATTTCATTATTCACAAGAGACAATCTAGCAGAAATCCGTAAAACAATATTCTTCGTAGGATATTCAGCTTGACATTTTTGGAGCGACTACAGTTTATTCCGATTCTATGAATAAAGCTTAGGGCTTTATTAATTCATAACTAATTTTCTACTTTTATCACAATGTTATCGCTTAATGAACGTGTCTATATAAGTGGCGTCTTACCATTTCAGATCATTCAAATCCATTGGCAAATTACCAATTTACCTTCCAAATATATTTCACAATATAAGTTATCATTTATTTAATATATCTTAATCCCTTGTAGCTATAAATTAAGATGATTTGAAGCTTAAAATTATTTTCATCATAATATTTATTTTTATTACTACTTTCTAGGAAATATTCCTTCCGAAGGCCAATAGGAAACTAAAATAAAGAACGTGATTCCATGGCGGTTTGAACTAATCGTTCATCGCCCAGGGGATCGTCTTTTATTGAAAAGATCAATGGAAGGTTAAAAAATATAGATATTTAATTTCAGAATTTGAAATAATCTATTAATAGATATAAATGTAACGAAAACCTAATGAACATTTAGAGTAGAGTTGAAAACATAACGATTAAGATTATTTTCCCACATGCACTAAGGTTTCAGTCAACTCCTAATAAAATATACGACTCCTTGAGCCCTTTCAAAAAGGTTCCCCACTCATCAGCCTTAAGATACATTGGTGGGACTTCATGTCCAACGTTAAATTCATAAAAACAGGTAGATGTTATTAGAATTGTGGTCATAGCGTTGAAGGCACAAACACGCCGGACAGGACATATTTTGAAAATGAACACCCAACGCCTGTATATCATTGTGGTGAATTGGGAACTCTCCCACGGAAACCTTGACATAGGAATGCCGAAAAAAAGAGATACAAAAAAAGTCTGAAGGAATTCCCCTGGACTTGTCACATCGAACATTAAGTGGGGTCTGCACTTTCTCAATTTTTAAGTTAAGTACCGCGCATATATAATATATAAATAATATATATATATATAAAATTATATATATATATATATATATATATATATATATATATATATATATATATATATATATATATATATATATATGAAGAAATATTGTCTTAATATCAGAGATAGAGCGTGTGTGAATATAAAAGTGAACATTGAAGTTAATTCATAGAAGCTACAGTCTGTTTCATGCTAGACGCAATCGTCAGGCCACTGACGATTACGTCTAGCATGTAACAGACTGTCGCCTCTTAGTTTTGACTTCAATGTTAAATATATATATATATATATATATATATATATATATATATATATATATATGCGTGTATGTATCTTCATGTGTGTGTAATACATTAAAACCAAGACAATGAAAACAAGGATAAGTAAAAAGTAAAATCAAATCGAGTAGAAATAGCGACGGTCCACTGAGCGGTCTACTTCACTGATAATGAATTCTGGGTTAACCTGATGAAAGAGGAAAAAGAGGATAAACGATATCAACTTTGACACCACTGAACCCTAACACCGAACACAATAATTTCCTGCCGCCAGTGAAGCCAGGTCTATTTGGGCTTGTGAACAAAGAGTAAACCTTGAACAGTGGTGGATACAATTCCTCCCCCACTCGATCTTTAGTCGCTAAGCTGAGAGTTCTTTATGTTCCCTGTGGTTTATAGAACTGATTAAGACGTTGTGTAAAAAGATAACTAATAAATTGAGACAGCAGATAGGATACTATGAGTAAGCAAACAATATGAACTGATTTAAATTCGAGTTTAGTTAGTAAATGAAATCCGTAACGCCTTGTTACTGTCAAACGAAATTCCTACAATATATGATTATTTCAATTTTGTTTATTATTATGCATCCGATATATGCTGATAATCTCACGGTCGAAGAATATAAAACGACCTGACCGTTGCCAGAACAAAGCAAAAATAATACACTCACATATTCATGAATCTATTTTTCGTCCATGCATTAAATATTGCTGTCAAACAGTGCTTCTGTTATGCGTTTAGAAATTCTTGATAAAATCCAAACAATAATCTGCAGTGATTATTGCTCCTGACCCGGCATCTCAGCTTCAGTCACTTTCCCGCAAACGTATAGGAGCTTCCCTCTCCTTTTCCTATAAATATTTCCAAGGTAATTTTTGTGATGAGTTTTCCTCCTTGGCATCTCCATTCTGAATTTGAACGTAGTATCAGATTGGCAACCGAGTCTCATTATTTTACATTTGAAATGGTAAAATGTAACCGTAGGTTCTATGCTAACAGTTTCTTCTTTCGTACTTATTGCTTATGGAATTCCTTATCCCCTTTCGTCTTTCTAGTCAACTTTGATCTTCCAAAATTTAAATGTAATGCCAATCTTCTGTTTTCTTAATTCCTGTTCTTTTATTGTTCTCGCGCCTTATTAATGTTTTTCTTATATTATTTCACACTCAATAACTCCATGAATCTTATTGGATTTATTGTGTTACTTGGGATGAAAGAATAAAAAAGTAATGCGTTAGATGTAAAACTACGCTTTTGTTTAACACATCTCATCATACTAATCTGCAGTCAAATCTCGTTCATAGTTAAGTTTCGTACAGAACTTAGATGTGGGACCATATCAAAACACTGAATATCTTTAGCCCAATACAACCTGAATTTTTTTTTCGGATTTAAATCAACCACAAAGTATTGATAAGACGTAAAAAAAATCAATGAATTAGGTTTTTTAAAAGTAGGATTTTTAATGGGTTATACTCTACTAATAGTTACATTGCACGATGTTTCCAATACGAAACACCAAGGACTGACAAGTCGCTACTTGACTTCGGTGAGCAAACCAGGGATGATGATTTCAGTATAATTTAAAAGCAAATAAAATAAAGCAATAATACTATTAAAAAATAAACTAGTTAGAATGAATAATTTTACTGAAGACTGCTATTGGTTGATTTTGCACATTAACTTCATGTTTTTATCTTTATTTCATTAATATTTTAACTAGAAATTATTTATTATAATTTCTAGACTTTTAGGGTGAAATGCAATATATATTTTTTTATTGTTTCATTATCTAGTGATACTATTTTTTAAGCCAAATTTACCGCTTGGGAATATCAAGTGCTGTTAGCTTCGATGTGCCTGTGGTGTAATGAAACGGCTCGAAATTGTAGATCGGAGAGCCAATTTTCAATTTCTGTTAGGTTCATTATATTCACTTACGCACAAATACCCCAGGAAAAGCTCTGAATCCACTTCTTCTCCCCTAGCTATGGGTGAAATATTAGGACTTGTATCGATAAACCCTTAACTCCGAATTCTAACAATGAAATTTTTTCAGACTTTAATTAACCTTAATACCATTACGATTGATAGGCCATAAAACCTAAATCAATTAATAAACCATATTTACCTACTTTTATTTGTATTTTGGGTGGGAATATTAGGCGAACATATTATATCCCAAGTCTGCTTATTATCTTTTTTATTCTTATCCGCGACTTTTTTTGTTTTCAGTTTAGATTAAGATATCTATTTTCTTTTCTCCTTGTTTTCATTTGTCTTTCTGTTATAAAAGAGTGAATTGTGACAGAAAAGAGCAGATAGTCAAATAACATCGATGGAATATTAGTCTGGTTATTTTCTCTTAAGTTGCCTCATATGATATAATGTATATTTTTCTTTACTGAATTTTCAAAAAGATACAAAAGTGTATTGACATAAATCATTACCTTAGCGTCTATTTCTTTATTAATTTATTTGCTATACTCCTAGCCTCAGGAAAATTATAAAAATTGAATCTACAAGCAGCAGGACGAATACAGCAAGAAAATTAACTGTATGTATGAAAGAGGAACAAAGAAACAACGGAGATGGCCCAAATGTCTTCAGATTTCACAGCGATCCACGATTCAAATGTTACACAGCCTTGATTAAAATATTTCGGAGTATCTCAACGGATATTTCTCCCACAGATTACAACATGTGTAAACACTTTGATCTTTTTATGTGCAATAGAAGATAATTTTATAGCGAAGAAGTAGTCGAAGTAAACAAAGAAAAAAAAATGAAAGTTTTAATTGGATAAATAACAGAGAGATACGTTTTAAGAAAATCTTCGAAGTTTAAAAGATCAACTATAATTCTTCTACCGTCACTCAATTCAAAGACAGATTTGATGTACGCAAGTCCTTTCCATACAAACAATTATTATTATTATGTTCCCTGTCTATGGTTGCTGAAGACATTAGGTTTATAATACCCAGAAATTAATACCAACAAGAGGCGTTAGTTAAATCCAGTGACAAGACCCAAAGAGTGTGAGTTCAATACCCGGTTAAGGCAGTGGAGAACTTTCAGAGGGAAAATTAACAGGAGATAACTGATAGCTAACATCCAACAAACATGGCACGTGGAACTAGAACAGTCTACCCCAGTGAGCGAAATAATGGGTTCAGTTCAACATTCCAATCACCTGAAGAAGGCCGAAACGTTGTGATAAATATGGCGACAAAGATGATGACAATAGTCCAAATAACGTACATAATACCTCATCTCAGAAATATAGATATATTTCATCGAAATACGACATTTCACATTGACATATATCCTAAGTTTGCTTAAAAGCTAGCTCCTGCGAAGAGCTCTTGATTAGGGCTTCAGTAAAATAGGTAAAGAGTAGTAGATGCGATAGGCAACAATAAACTAGAGAAGTATTATATTTAATATTTAAGCTTAACTTAAGTTCAACGATATTTCTTCTACCATCACTCAATTCAAAGACAGTTTGATATACGTAAGTTCTTTCCGTACAAACAATTATTTTTATTTCATGCGTGTATTTCGCTGGATTACCCAATTATTTGTCATGATATGATGGGCTATTGCCACTAGGAGTAAAATTGAAAAACAGTGACACACTGACATTCGCATTTATGGTATAAAAGAATATGAGCTATTGATAGTTGTGTCCCTTTAATTGAAAAGTGTGACACTGCGAAACACTGACATAAGCATTTATTATATAGATAAGGAAGATGATATAGTGAAAGTTAGAGAGTTGTGTCCCATTATTTGTTAAAGTGTGACACAGTTATACACTGATATTAGCTTTTATTAAATAGAAGATGAGCTATTGAGAGTTGTGTCCCTTTAATTTAAAAAGTGTGATACAGTGAAATGCATTTATTATATAGATAAGAAAGATGAAATATTGAAAGTTAGAGAGTTGTGTCCCTTTAGTTGAAAAAGTGTGGCACAGTGACACACTCACATTCGCATTTGTTATACAGATTTTTAAAAATATTTTAACGGAGTTTATATTTATATATTTTGTTCTCAGAAATATCTCCTAGCTGTAAGCAAAAAACACGGTACTAATTTATGGTGTCCATTCCTAGATTTTACAGATTTACTTTGATTGCACATGGCCGTCCAATTCATATTCCGAAATTTACAAATATTCTTTCGCAATATCTTAGTATTTCTTATCATTTTCGAAAGCGTTTTCAATTTAATCAACTGACATACACGATTATTTACCTTGACCGTTTGATAGATTTCTCTTTACTTATCAGCAAGTTCAAGGTTTGATCGATTCTGGTTCAGCTTTTCTTGTTTCATATGGGTTGCGTATTCACTCATTCAATCTCTATCAATCTATTTCTCTATAATATATATATATATATATATATATATATATATATATATATATATATATATATATACACACACACACACACACACACATATATATATATATATATATATATATATATATATATAAACAAAAATACTAAAGAACTTTTGGACTATTTACCTAACGAGTTCTTTCCTATTGTCTATATATTTTACACACACACACACACACACACACACACACATATATATATATATATATATATATATATATATATATATATATATATATATATATGTATGTATGTATGTATAGTGTTGCGCTAAGGTAAATTAACCACTAAGATAATATTAAATAATTTTCTCTTATCCAGATAATCACAGATATTAAGCAAACTATAGATTAATTAAGGAAAAAATATATTAAACGAATTAAAATATTTGCAATCGTTTTTGTCAAACTGGAATAAAAATATTAATTAAATATTAAAAATTAAAATGTGCAAAAGTCAGTGAACTCTTACATTTAATATTTCGTGACTCCTCGTTTTAAGGTCACGATGTCAACTAGAAATGTTCTATAAGTTTTAAGAAGTTTTTCGTGTGTGTTCATATTTTTACTATTCTTCTTGGCAAAAACTCTCAAAATTATTAGATATTAACTGGGTTTCTTGGATGTTATGCCTTTTTTTTAAAAACTTGAATCACATGATTTTCATTGCGTTTAGATCAGGATATTGACTAGTTCATTTCAAGAACTGAAATTAGTATTTCTTTTTTTTTTAATCCATTATTTGATGATTCGGGCCATTGTCCTTGGAAGATCCAGCCCCGAACTAAACTCAACTTTCGTATCGAAGTCAAGAAACTTTCGTTCAAAATTGGTGGAATATTGCAGAGTACATTGTGTCGTCAGTGTGTACGATTTTTCCTGTTGCAGATGCAGTAAATAATCCAAAATCAGAATGCAACAAGCGCCATGTTTAACTGAAGGCATCAAATTCTTCTCTTCATGAGCCATATTAGGAGCTTACAAAATTGTTATGCAGGGAGTATCAAAAATACTTTTACAAAATTTGGGTGTGACTAACCCGCCCCCAACTGTATAACGGTTTTGCGCTATTTACAATGGATATACTCACTTATTATATTATGGATGCCAGATTATTTAGCAGTTTGTTTTTATCAATAATTTCTCTCGACCTTGAGGTATGCAAAATACGTTTTTTCCGTTTCCAGAGGTGGGGGGTGTAACAGAGAATACATTGCTTTAATCAGATTAAATCTGAGATACTTTGTCTTTTTGATGAATTTCCTAAAGTATTTCAAAAATATCCTAATTTTAAGCTGAAACTGTAGCAAAGACCGAATAATTTATAATCATTTTTCGCATTAATTCACATATACATGTATAATTATATATATATATATATATATATATATATATATATATATATATATATATATATGTGTGTGTGTGTGTGTGTGTGTGTGTGTAAGTATGCATTTTAACTCGAGTGTGGTGAGGATGTTGTCTGTTATAAATAAATTATTACCGAAATCTTTAACCTTGTATTGAGCTTTTTCCTATATATATATATATATATATATATATATATATATATATATATATATATATATATATAAGTACATGATATTATATAACATAACATTCCTTCTTTTATATATATATATATATATATATATATATATATAAGTATATGATATTATATAACATTATTTTATATATATATATATATATATATATATATATATATATATATATATATATATATATATATAATTATTGTTTAAAAAGCAGTAAAATCGACCTTGCTAACCGAACGCTCTTCTGTGGCCCAATCGGTTAAGGCACGTCAGGCTATATGACGGTTCCGTATAGGATACAGGTTTGATTCTTGTCGGAGGACGAATATTTTCTATGAAAATTTCTCGAACATTCAGGCCGGTAAATGTTGTTAATACTGTTTGTTATGAACAGAGCATTTACTTAAATATTTGTATGTATAAAAAGAATGTTTAAGCATAAAAAATGTCTTAAAATGTCGTACTTTGTCCATTTCATATTATGTATATATATATGTGTGTGTGTGTGTGTGTGTAATATATTAAAACCAAGACAATGAAAGACAAGCATAAGTAGAAAATAAAATAAATTTTCACCGTATAGTAGCGAATCCGAAAATATTAGAACGAAGAAACAACAAAAATGGTGACTCTAATCGGTATCCCGTATCCAAATTCTGAGTTCAATCGAAGGCATAAGTTTCGCATGGATTACAAAATATGTCTATCAAAGGATAATGGCTATCAAAGAATACGTATTCTACATCAGATCCAGATGACACGCAATAAGCATTCCTTCTGCTAATAAAAGAAGGTTGCTTTGACTCGAGGTCTCTCAAATGCTCACCCGTATATTTTCGAATGACTTCTTTGAAAAAATATCTGGCAAAATATTTCATTTTTACAGGCCAAATTTCAACGCCACTAAAATAAAATATGACGCTGAATATAGGCGTCAACTACAACTAAATGGGATCAAAATGTAAAAGACGAAGAAATTCGTCTGAATAAACGAATATACAATGAATTTGTTTGTCTATTTAGAGTGCACAAAGCCTGTTGAATCAGATGATTTACTATCGATGCAAGACAGTGAAAGGTAAGGGAAGCCGATTTTCCTTTTACTGAAAAGGAACATAAAATTTATGTCCTGTAATGTTCAGCCGCGCATTAGATGTGCTCTCTGAACGATGTTATCATTAAATTGTGTTCACGAGATGTATGTCTGAACGTGAGTCATTTTGTCCGACGCCTGGTCGGAAAACGCGAGGATGGGGCAAAAAATGAAGACGGCGATTCCAAGACATTTGTATCGCACGAAGCTTCGATTTGAACATCAGAGTGAAATTGAAATAAAAACATTTACTACCACAAGTGATGTTGAAACTATTATATCAAACTCAACCAGCAATATTATTAATATGTAGTTGGTTATTAGTTCTGTCATCTTACCAGAAATTATTATTACTCACTGAGTATAAAGGGCGTTACTATTAATAAAATCTTGTATGTTATTACGTCAGATAACTATATAATATTACAAAAGAATTTATCGAAAGGGTGAAGTCAGTCAGTGTGATAAGTCCATTCAACATTTATTCATTTATTGAATATATATATATATATATATATATATATATATATATATATATATATATATATATGTGTGTGTGTGTGTGTGTGTGTGTGTGTGTGTGTGTGTGTGTGTGTGTGTGTGTGTGTGTGAATAAAGGCAACAGGAAAATTATCTTAGCCAATGCGTTCCTTTCTCTGAGGGACATTTATCAAAACATATGTCTTGATAAATTCACTCGGAGGACGAAACACCTCAACTAATATGATTTTTTCCTTTTGTCTTTATTCATATTGTACTTTTTGTATATATATATATATATATATATATATATATATATAAATATATATATATATATATATATATATATATATATATATATATATATGTAACAGCTTATAATTATTCCAATGAGATAAAAATATATATTTAAACAAAGAGAGAAACCTCAAAAGTTTTTGACTATAATGTGGATTTGTTTTAGTCTATATATTTTATTTTATTCTTCATATTTGTGCTACACGTGTTGCCGGTTTCGTGACTATCATCAGGTAAATTAGTTTAATTCATTTTTGAAGGAATAAATTTCCTTATGTTCTTTTAATGTTTCATTGTTCATTTTCTGTACTTGTAGTGAGCCTTACTCTCATTTTTGGACTATTGGCAAAAGTGAATTTGGTTTGGTCTTAGTGGTGGCGATGTGAGACGTGTTGATAATAGATGCCCCGCCCCATCCCCACATCACCCCGGAGATTTTCAAATCCATTTATATTTTTGTGTATGCTGTGTCCGCGCGTGTCACCGTGAGCGTGGAGCCACCTCTTAATTGCTGGCGTTTCCAGGTCCACCCTCACCCGGGTTGGTAGCCCCTGTTAAGGTCCCAGCTATGGGCAAATAGCTGACATTCAAACTTGTGGAAAAATTGTTTTTAATACCAGAAATACTTTATAATAATAAAAAAAATATTACCAGCAATAATTTTTGAAGAAAAATTTATATCAGCAATATTTTAAAAATAAAATACTAGTAATACAAACAGCTATACATTCTTAGAAAAATATATTGCCAGCTGTAGATTTCTTCAAGGAAAAATATTCCCAGCAATAGATTTTTGAAGAAAAACATATTACCAACAATAAAAATGTTGTCGGCATTAAATAACCCATTGAGGTTGATATGCCGTAAAAAAATAAAACAAACCAATCTAAACCAAACAATACATATTCTCTTCATACGAATCTATCCTAAAAAATGTTATCGACATTAGATAACCCATTGACGTTGATATGCCGTAAAACAGACCAAACCAAACCAATCTCACTGTTGAATTAAGCACTAACATTTTTTCGAGATTTACAAACTCTATGTTTCATTCAATTTCGCAAACCAATCCATGAAATTAGAATAAGCTGAGCTCCTTGGAAAATACTGTGAGAAATACCCTTTTTCGAGGTTTTTACGTACCCTAGTAAAATCAACTGGACTTTGTTAAATTTACTTGTTTGTACTTCTTCCCAAAGTTTCGTTTCGATCCGTCAAATTATAACTATTTCAGAGGGCGTGACGGATGGACGGAATAACGTAAGCCATATAATTTTATATATAGATGTCGAACATTAAGTCGCGCACTTTTATATGCGTTACCTTTTTTAGAACTTTTCATTAGAAGAACATTTCTATTTCGGATCAATCTTAAAAAGTTTAATGGTAATTAACGATTCCTTAATGAAAATGTTTTGTGTTTATCAAGCTGGTCACTGAAGTCTCTAATAAATAACATTTTGTATCCCTTTTAAACAAGATTAAACTCGTTTGTTAATGCTATGCCTCTTCAGGATGTTGGAGATCATGTCTCTTCAAATATTTCTTTTTATCTGTGAATTTACAGATATTGTGGTTTTGTTATTTCCCGCGGGCTTAAATTCACAGTTGCCTTTATCCTACACTAGATACCACCCAAGGTTAAAGATCTTACTCTACATTTTTATTTGAACCATAGAAGAGACACTTGTATACCTTTCCCAACTCCTTAGGTTCAAAAGAAAACGCACTTGACTCGGCGGAAATTCCAACTCTGCTCGTTGATTACGTTGCCTGTAACCGTTAGGTTACCTAGTCATCCATATTTAAGAATAATTTGCTAAACATTTGAAATAGTTATAATTTTCCCCATTCCAAGCAGAGGTAGGTGTTCGATTCCAGATGAAAAGCAAAATTTTCAATACTGACTTACAAATACTTTCGCCATTTGCAAGTTTGGCGTATCGCAATTTTCCTCGCTCATATATTTCCTATCTAGCTACAAGCAATTCAACCCTCTGTGCGCTAAAAGTCACTTCATGAATTAATTATTAAGAAGCAAACAAACTGATGCCAACTATAAATAAATTAATTATATGTGGAAATAATTTGTTTGAATAAATAACATTTTGTGTTTTCTCAAATTTGTATTTAAATATAATTACAAATGTATTGCGGGCAAACTAATATAAATTTATTTAAACAAACGCCTTCGGTCATAGAGGATAGCGTCTCTGAAGTGTAATGTTCTAGGGCAAAAGTTACTTATCAAAAACCTTGCGGCAAGCGACCACCTTGGATACACTAACAATTCAGAGCATTTATATAATTAACAAAAGGCGAATTTCGAGACAGATTTTTACACGGGTAAATATCAATGCATTAAAAGGAGGAAATTATCTAAATAAAAATATAACTATAACAAATATATGGCAAGCTATATTCACAGATAAACAAAATGATAATTCTGTTCGAAATTACCTGAGTTATCATGTAGAACCTCGAAATATAGTTTCCCTACGAACCAATTTGAAGGTTGAGGTAAGAGGCTTTGGAACAGACCTACTCAAGTTTCTCACTAAAGTCTTCTTCTCTTTCACTTCAAGTAACCCCTTGCGTCTTAGTGGCATTATCGCCTTACTTGAGATGGAATGATATAAAAATCTTCCGTAAAATAATTGGGACATTATAGTATGAAAAATCAAAGTAATAATAATAATTATAGAACTAAAATTAAACGTTTCTCGGTGATAAGAAGATCTTGCTGGCGGTACAGAATCGCAAGCAATGAACAGTAATATATAACAGAAACCAGGTCAATCGAAGATTTTCAACAGCAGCAACATCTAAAACTGATTGGACAAGTAACTCAAACAGAGAATAATGACATAATCAAGATAATCAAGATATGACTTTCCATATTAAAAATAAAAGAATGAAACCTCCATCAATACTTGAAAGCATAATAATAGTTACTGGACTTAACTTATTTTCTTTACAAAAACTGTTTTAAGAAAAAGATTTTATGAGATTTAACTAAAGGTAACACTGGCTGCACGGTCAATTAATACCAAACGTTTTCTTATAAGGAAATGGCTAATATTATCCTTAATGTTATGACTGGTTAAAAAAAGCAACAATATATATATATATGTTTAGTCATTTATCAAAAGCTTCAGTGTGAGCCTCAAAGTCTTACTGATGATCAATGTGAGGATAAAGGGGTGTGACATCCATGTTGACCAATAATAATAATAATAATTATAATAATAATAATTGTCAGTACTGCTTGATATAATAGCGTAAGGTATTCGATAGTGTACCCCATTCCTGGATCTTAAAGTCTTGAAATATATACAACGTATCACCCGTCGTCATCAATTTCATTAAACAAATATGTCGATATGGAAAACAAAAACTCACCTCACTCGTATAAATGGAATATATAAGCCTGTTGAAATAAACATCAATGGAGAAATATTTCAAAGTGACTCTTTGCCTCCCGTTCTATTTTGTATATTTCTAATAGTATTAACCAGCGAACTTATCAGGACGGAATATGACGCTAAGATATGTCAAAAGAAAATAAGCCATGTATTTTACATGAATGACTTAATGTTGTATGCTAGGAATGACAGCGAACAGGAAGTTCTTCTGAAAACAGTAAAATGGTTCAGTGATGACATTGGAATGGAATTCGGTTTGGATAAATGTGCTAAAGCCACTACACCAACCTCCTCTATTAGATTAAACCCTGGAGTAACAATCAAAGATTTGGAGCAAGGAGAAGCTTATAAGTACTTCGTTATAAATGAGGATGAAGGAATTCACCATTGAAACTGAAAGAAACAATGCAAAAAGATTACTAAAGAAGGGTGCGATTGATATTAAGAACATAATTGAATTCTCAGAACAAGATTCTTTAAGATTCTTTAAAAGTTAACAGCTTTTTCTTACTAGTGATTTAATATAGTTTCAATATCTTCATCTGGACTCTAAATGACAACGAGGAATTCTAAGACAAGAAATCTTCTTTCTAAGCATAACATGCATCATTCAAATTTTGATGCATACCGTCTATAAATACACAGTAAAGAAGGTGGAAGAAGATTGTTCAGCTAGAATTGTCGTACAAGACAATAACTATTGGCGTGTTAACATACATAGAAACAACGAAGGACTGGATGATACAATTAGTCAAACAATACGAAAAGTGAAATATAAAATAGTCAATCATGAAAGAAAGTTGTAAGTACAAACAAAATTTACATTTAATAGATTCTGTTGAAAACCAAAACAGAATCCAAGAACCAAGTGTTGCAGGAAAAAAAAACCCAAAACATGAAAATAGATAGCCAAGGATTAAACTCTTGAATAGATTAAATAACGCTAGCAAGACGAACCTCTGCATGGTTAATATCCAGAACGGGCTAATAAAGCCATTGTTGATAATGTCAACACTCATCGATGGTTACGATCTACCGGGTTAAAGGCTGAATCAAAAGGATTTATTCTTGTAGCGAAAGTCTTTTCATTAGGAAATTCCAGGCAAATATCATACATAATAGAGTGGACTATTTACATTATTCGGACTATTGTCCTCATCTTTGTGGCCATATTTATTACAACGTTTCGGCCGTTGTACGCTCGGGTGGTTGGAATGTCGAACTGAACCCTTTATTTCGCTCAATTTGATGGACTGTTCTAGTTCCATGTGGCATGTTTAATAGATGTCAGTTATCAAGTATCTCCAGTTAATTTCATTCCGAAAGTTCTCCACTGCCTTAACCCGGTATTTTTGGGTCTTGTCACTGGATCTAACCAACGCCTTTATCCACTATACCATGTGTGCTTGAGGACATCTGTGTATGTATTTCAGGGTATTATAAACAGGACCCAAACAGTGTAATTTCAATACCCAGTTAAGGCAGTGGATAACGTGGAGAGGGGAATTAACAGGAGATAACTGACATTCATTAAACATGGAACTAAAAGAATCTACCACAGTGAGAGAAATAAAGTGTTCAGTTCGACATATCAATCACCAGAAGAAGGCCGGAGCGTACAACAGCCGAAATGTTGTGATAAATATGGCGACAAAGATAAGTCCGAATAATGTAAATTGGGTACATACCTCATCTCAGAAATATAGACAGATACTGAAGGGACGAAACGTTGTCATAAATATGGCAACAAAGATGAGGACAATAGTCCGAATAATGTAAATAGTGTACGTAATACTTCATCTCAGAAATATAGACAGATAATGAAAGGCCAAAACTTTGTAATAAATATGGCAACAAAGATGAGGACAATAGTCTGAACAGTGTAAATTATGTACATAATACCTCATCTCAGAAATATAGACAGCTAATAACAGAGTGGATCCAGAAAGAATGTTCTGTGACAAATATCAAGAATCCATAGACAATGTAATTTTGAAATGTTCTGTTCTTGCGATAAGTGAATATAGATATCGTCACGATAGTATAGGGAAGAATGTATCCTGGACAATGTGCAAAAATTTTGGGAAAGATGTTAACAAATACTGGTACGAACGTCACCCAGCACCGGCCTACAGAAATAGAGGACATCACAATTCTATGGAATATAACATCATTACTGATAGGAAGATTGAAGTGAATAGGCAGGAAATTATTTCAAAAACCGTAAAGAAAAAGCTTGTCTACTAAAATATCTTGATAAGTACATCTGACACACTAAGAAGAACTTTGTTCAGGTAACGCTAATGTTATTACATGAGTTAGAAAAAGAATTATGAAATGCAGTCATAACAACACACCACTACCGGACTTAGGCATTAGTAGGAAGTGTGACCACAGCGGAAATCGAAAAATAATAATAATAATAATAATAATAATAATAATAATAATAATAATAATAATAATAATAATAATTTTCAACAAGTGCAGCTTATACTTATTTGAATTCTTGAGCGAAACAAAGACTTAATATTTTTAAAAGAAGACAAATTGTGTATTTTTATCAAATATATGTCAATAATTTATTTTTTTACGAGTTGCCTAAATCTTGAATGAGAATAAAATTTACAATAAAATTTACTTTTCCTGAAGGAATAAATGAATAAATATGCCGTATAAGTTTTATTTTCTTAAGAAGAAGATAGAATTATCTCAAGAATTGCTATCGCTTCGAGAGAAAAATCATGTAAATATTTCTCTAAATTATGAGATTTCTGCACCCCTGACTTTTGTCGTAAAGAATCGTCAATTTACCATTTGTCCAGCTGCTATATCATAACCTAATTTATTTTACCAATCAGAGGTAGAGTATTGAACAAGCGAAAAAAGAAGAGAGGGTTTCATTAATTTTGAATAGGCCAGTTTATTATTCTTTAATTCAGATTAATGATATTGTTTAAAGTTTTGAAACATTTTTTTTCTTTTTTCCCTTCTCTTCCAACTATGTAAGCAATTTTAAGAATGAAAAAAAAAACTCAACAATTTTTAACTTTCAAAAACAAATAATAATTTGAGATTCTATAAGGAGACGTTGTCAAAATCATTCTCCATATAACTTATAAACGCCTTCTTTAAGCACATTTTTGCTGGATTTGTATAGCTTGTCAATCATATACGAGGATACCCCTCTACTAGAACGGTTAGCTAACCCCTATTGCAGACGCTTTCACAGCTGTATTTATGTTTATTTATCACCCACAGTCCCCACATATGGGTTATACTGCAACTATACTGAGAAAGAGCGTATTATCTAGCGTGATCAACACTTTGAACAAGATCATCACGCTCAATACCTCGGACACGATGACTTGTAACTTCATGCTAGCAAAGCTATCGACTGCCTTCAAGGGTCCCGTCTACCCAATTTCACTCGCTCACGTGGTATTGTTTTCAGACACTTTCCAAAAGTTCTGCACGCTGGGCTCGACCCCTCCAGACCGATAAGATCGGGAATCATCTTACTGACAATTCGACTATGGTGAGATTCGAACCCGAGTTTCATAGTCACAACGTTCTAACCACACGGCCATGTGCACATTTAATGTACAAGAAAATGTCACTATTTTCGTATTTTAAAGCATCTATTCTAATTAGCAAGTGTCCCTACTTTAAACAGAATATATGGAGATATAGGTTGCATTTAAATAATTGATCAGTGATGGTTGGCGTAAGAAAGAAGGATGCTTCTGAATGCATTTTTCTTGCAAGTGTTAGGTTAACTGATTAATAAAAGAGAATAAGGATCGAACTTACTCTTCGGAATAACAACTTCCCTGTGGACATAAGAGATCAACTTCTGAAGTCAGAAAGAGAAGGTAAGCTGAAAATGAGAAAAATAACGCAACGATTCTTCTTCCAGACATCAAGAGTTTGGCAGGAAAAGATTCAGAAGGTCTGTAGCCCATACAATATCAGTACAGTATTTAATATCAGCTCCATTCAACGAAAAAAATCACTGCCGAATAGAGCCTAAAACAGAGTTAAGCTGTGTGTATTTCATCCTTTGCAATTGTGGTAAATGAAATAAAAGTGAACCTAACCGCCATTGAAATCTAAGTCTGGTGGAATACAGAAAAGACGACTTTTAAACGAATTCACCCCACGCAAGTCAGTAAAACCACTAGAACACAAGAGGCTACTGGGTTTGGAAGACATAGCAACTGAAACAATTGCAAGGGAATCGCATAAATAAAGACATAAATTTGCGAAACCTCCTACAGGAAATAGCGAAGAAGAGCAAGAAGAAGGGACTAAGCATAAATTACAAGAAGACAGAATACGTGGTCATCAGTAAAAAAAAAGATGAGCTCGAAATGGGATTGACAGGTCGAGGACACTAAAATCAAGCCGGTGCGGAAATTTAAATGGAAAGTGTTCTGAGAGAGGTCTGTAAGTGGGACGCTGAGATCCGAAGCCGTATTGGCATGACCAAAGAAGCATTCCAAAAGCTAGGCAGAGTATTACAAGACAGGGGGATTTCTCTGGTAACAAAGAAAAAGTGTTGATACGTGATATCAGTCCTACTTTACAGCAACGAATGCTGGACGGTCTCCTCAAAGATGAAGAAGAGATTCAAGGCAAAGGGGGTATTGTTCTACAGAAGGATGCTAAGGATATCATGGACCGAATATGTGAGCAACGATGAGGGTTTTGGAGTGGATGCAAGCAAGGAGGAATCTGGGACAGATAATGAGAAAGAAGGGCTTTGAGAATCTAATACTCACAGGGCGGATAGAGGGAGGAGAGACAAGGGAAAGAAACGCGTGTCATATCTAACAGGATTAAGCAAGTGGATGACGGAACAGGGTTTGGGAGAAGTAGAAATGAGTACACATCGGAAATCAAAGGAAACAATAATAATAATAATAATAATAATAATAATAATAAACATTTCACAAAAAGAAGAATGAATAAATGGTCATTGAAGGAATGATAACTTTTTACACCGCTACGATAAATCCGATAACGACAACAACGACCAAAGCCTACCTGGCGAGAAAAACACCCCTCGAAAAAACTAAACACGATGCCAACAAACTAGTCAATGCCAAACGTGACATCATCAAGAAGAAAAGAATACCTGACATAGAACTCGAAAGCATCCGAGAAAACATCAAAAATAGAATAAACGTTAAGATCGAGGGGCTAAATGCCAACAACACAGAAGAGAGCACAATGCAGAGTAACAAATAGAAACCAGTTGTAATAATTCCTCTGAGGTACACAAGCAAATAGATGAAGATAATGGCGAATATTAGAGAGAAACAGAGATGAATACATCAAACTTGCTGACCAAGCAATTAGAAAAATAAGGGACGAAATGGAAAAATCGATGAAGCTGACAGAAATTAATCATCTGATATACGCAGCCACGGCAACGATCGCAGAAAAAAAAGGTGAAAAAATAACAACACAACTTAAACGAAAAAGAAAAATTCCATTTTGGATAGAAAAAATAGAAACCGAAATAAATAAAATACGATGATAATTTTCACTTCTAAGTGAAGTAGACAAGGGTTGCAAAATGAAAGTAAGAAAAAGGGATAACTGAAATGATGTCTTGACATAAAGACTAAGACTGACGTACAAAAATTTAAAGAGAAGCTGAAACAAGAAATTCAAGAGAAGACAGATAAAATCAGGCGTTATGAAAAAAAAACAACAAACAAACAAACAAAAAACAGTTTCTTCTGACAAAACAAGATCTTTAAAGAAGACGCCAAGAAACTCTATCGAGAACTTGGAAAAAATAAAATGGAGATGAATAACCTAGCTAATATCCAGGAATTCGAAGAGTTTTGGTGTAAGATATTGGGAAACTGCAAAATGCACAATGAAAGAGATATATAGATCGAGCAACAACAGGAAAAACGCACACATATAGTGTGCCAAGAAAGCAAAGATACAGATATTGCTAAAATAACTGCAGCCATTGGCAAAACGAAAAACTGAACAGCACCAGGAATAGACCAAATAGCCAACTTTTATATAAAAATCTATCAAGCGCCCACCAAGACCTCGCAGGGGCATACAATGATATAATTATAAATCCAGAAAAATGTTCCAAATGACTCACGTGGAGAGTAACATACCTACTCCCGAAAACAGTAGAGAAGGAGAAATCAAAAATTATAGGCCCATCACTTGCCTACCAGCAATATACAAGATGCTCACTTCTGTCTTAATCGAGAGGATATACAACTTATTAAACAATTTACGCCCAGCAGAACAGAAGGGATGTAAAAGAGAAAGTTATGGGTGCAAGGACTAAATAATTATTAATAAAACATTACTGAAACAAAGGTGAAAACAAAGAAAAGAAGCTTATCGACAGTATGAATAGGCAAAAGAAAGGGGCTCGATCCACACACATGGATAAAGAAGAGTCTAAAAATATATAGTATTCCCCAAAATGCTCAAAATCATAACGGAAAGCATGAAAAACTGTAAGAGTACACTAAATCCGAACCATACAAACGGGTCATTAACATCGAGAGCCATCGACATCAAAAGCGGGATCTTCCAAGGATATTCATTGTCACCATTACTCTTCGGACTTGCATACAGACACTCAGCTGCCCATTGAACAAAAGTAGCAATGGATACAAGTCACAGAATGGCAAACTATAGTCTGAAAACGTTTGCTAAGGATGACAACCAGCAGAAAAATCTACTCATCACTGCCAAAAACTTTCACGAAGACATTAGGATGTAGTTCGGAATCGACAAATGCGCCAAAGCCACCTTCAAAGGCGGTAAACTAACGGTAACTACGAATTTAGACCTTGGTATCAACGGTAAGATTAATAAACTAGACCACCAACATGGTACATGCAATCACTTAGGAAGTAATGAATGGGACGGAATACAACATTCAGTTAAGAAGAAAGAAGATCCGAAAAGGATATTATAGGAGAGTGCGTTTGATAATAGAAAGCGAACTAAATGGTGCTAATAAAATGAAGTCTATCAACACCTTATCTATGCCCGTAGTAACATACAGCTTCAACATTATTAAATGAAAGTTGAATGGCATTAATAGATTGGCAGCCATGAGCCGAAAAATGCTTACCCAAATAACGATGAACCAATCTAAATCAGATGTTGATAGACTGAATGTACCAAGAGGTTTAGAAGGCCGATGTCCAATCCAACTTGAACTCACTCTAAAAAAAACTACAACAATCGAATTGGAAGCATAGCTCACAAAAACTAATGACTTTCTCCTACAAATAGTAAAACACCAAATCCACTCCATCAACAAAGAAACTACACTCTTCAAGAAACTGCTTAATGTACATGAAACACTACCAATAAAAAACGAGGCGAATACAATCTACATCTACTTTCTATATCCTCTTGGACTTGCCAATTCAAATCGACAGAGAAATAATATCCAATAGACTTCATATTATCATAAAAGAAAAGAAATTGAGGAAATGTATGCTTATTGACATAGCAGTACCATCTGATAGAAACAACTCCATAAATTTATCGAGAAATTGTCAAAATACATAGACCTTGAGATCGAGATTAATAGGATGCGGGTAACGAAGACTGATACTGTACCAATAGTAATCTGATCTCTGGGTCTCCTGAGAAAAGGAATGGACAATTTTACTGTGTCCCAGGTGACATCAGCATAAATGTTACCCAGAAAATCGCCCTACTAGGAACATTCTATATACTAAGAAAAGTGCTATCAATTAAATGACATTTCTCCCATAGAAACTAAGGACCAGAGTTTGAATCCGGCAATACGGGATACAAAGCAGGAAAACTAAAATACACAAATAATAATAATAATAATAATAATAATAATTATTATTATTATTATTATTATTATTGTTATTGTGGGGTCGCCCCGTGTACACAATATGGACTCGTCCAAAGTATACTTATACTACGGAGAGATAGCGTGACAAAAACGTCGAGACAGCGTGTTCACCCAGAGTTATACGGCTTCACTTACCGAGACTTGGACATATACTTTTCTACTAAACCGCATTCCTGGACTACAAATTTTCATTTCAATTTGTATTCTTGCGTTTAATACACATATTTTTTTTCTATTTCAATTACTGGCGCTGTTTATTTATTTGTGCAGATTTCCATCCCCGGAATGCACAACGATAATAATAATTGGTCGACTGTCGTCCTAAGCCTGCTAACTTAAACAAAAATTGCCACTTAGTTCGCAAGGATAAAACGCAAAAAATTACGAATCTCAGTGATTATGAACAAATTTTCATACCGGCTCGGCCGTCAATCCGGGGTAACAAGGACCGCGTACCACAGATATGAACCAAACCCGGACTATTTCCAACCTTAGACGAACTGACTCAATGCCAAATCAACTAATAAAAAACGAACGAAATTGTCTCGTGAAGAGTACCAAAAGATCATGACATCATTTTTTCACTTTACTCGAAAATCCATAAACGAACGCTACGAATCGGACGTAACAAATATGGAGAACTATGGTAGGAATTGAAATGAGATTTCATCTCAATTCAAACATGCTTGCCAATGTCCACAGGGACATCGGGCAAAAAAAAAGACTCTCAAATGAAAAAAATAAATAAGATAAAACAAGATATGAGAGAGAATAAATTTAATCAGTCACTCAAATAATAAAGAGATGAGAGTAGAAATAGATAATATGACAGAGGATGAGTTAAAAACTAATAGAACGGACATACAAAATAATCTTCTTGGAAATAAAACCGAAGAATCTATGTGGGGCATGACCTGCAGTTATCCAGACGATGTCACTAAAGATGAGTCATCCAAGTACTCAGAAGACTCACATAAATGTCAGATAGCTCCCGAAAATTAATATGTCCAATCAGCTCATTGTTCAAATATACAACTCTGATCTGGAAAAAGTGTTAGGGGATAAATCACTGGGAAACATAGAGTTAACAATCTTACATACGCAACATCTTTAGCAGCTACTGAGAGGCCAAGACAATGAAAAGATTAAACAACAAAGAGAGTCAGCTATGAAGGAAAAACTGATGCGAGAAATAATGGAAATCACATGTGGGATCACGATATTTGATGAGATCGCTAGAAATCCAAATGTCTCGACATGCAAATGCAAGAAGATCAAGCGGAAATATAAAATTAAATCACTAAATGAAAATCCATTAGTCAAGGAAATGCTCAAACAGAAACTGCAATTAAATGCAGCGAGAAAAAGATGATACGAAAACGTTGAATTTTCTATCGCCAAAATAAAATATTCCAAATGAATCTTAAGAAATTTTACAGGGAAATTAGAAAAACAGCTATACATGTCAAAAAGTCACATCTATTGACAAGGTGCCGAAAATGTGGGAGAATATTTGGAGCAGCCCAAATAAATATAACATTAATGCCGACTGGATCGAATCCGAAAAACGAATGCTAGATAAATAGGAAAATATAACCACGAATAATATCGGTCAAGCTCTAAATAAATCCCAAAATCGAAATCACAAGGAAATAAAAAGGTGCCCAATTTCTGCGTCTATCATCTACCATCAATCCATAAAACTTTTGCACAAACTCTATCAATAATTATAAACAATCCCATTGAAATCTCGAAATGGATCACTGAAGATATTCCATATATCATGCCAAAAACTAGTGAAACAGATGATCCGAAAAATTATAGGCCAATAACATGTCTGCCCACCATGTATAAATTTATCACATCTGTCCTGACGAACCGTACTTAGTCTTATTTCGAAGCAAGCAACCTTCTTCCACTGGAACAGAAGGAATAAAGGAGAGGTTCATATGGTTGCAAAGATCAACTACGGACAAACAAAATGATCTTGGAAAATTGTAGGAGACGATGTAGAAATCTTAGCGCAGCATGGATAGATTACCGTAAAGCCTTTGAGAGCGTTCCACACTCTTCGATCCTTTAGATTTTGGAAATTTACTAAGTCTTCCTCGTGATAATAAATTTCCTTAGATACAGCATGGGAATGTGGATCACCTCATTATACATAAATCACACCAGAGGCACTGACATCTCTAACCGCCTGAATATCCGATGAGGTATTTTTCAAGGGGTCTCCCTGTCACCCCTTCTGTTTTGTCTGTTCTTAATCCTGCTTACGCATGAACTTAACAACATTAGCTATAGTTATAACCTAAACAAGAAAATATTCAATCACCTACTCTACATGGATGATCTCAAACTCTTTGCCAAAGACGAAAATGAGTTGAAGTGCCTCCGCAATATTGTAAAATGTTTCACTGACGACATAGTTATGGTTTTAAGTTTAGATAAATGTGCAAAAGTGACATTAAAGAAAGGGGGAATTACAGAAACACACTGAATAGATTTAGATTTTATTACAAATATTAGGGGACTGAAACAAGAAGAAGCATATAAGTACCTAGAAATTCGCTTAGGAGATGGAATAAAATGAAGGAAAATGAAAGAAAGGAATACTACAGGGCTGTGCTTCTGGTACCGAATACTGAGCTTAATCAAAACAACAGAATATCAGCCATAAACACCTTGGCTGTCCATGTGATGAAATACAGTTTCAACTTGCTTAACAGGACCATAGCTGAAATTGTTCGAATGGACGCCAAAACGAGAAAGCTTATCACCATACACCCATGATGTTGGTCGTCTATATATACACAGATCCGAAGGAGGCAGAGGATTAGTTCAACCAGAATTGTCTTACAAAACTATAAGAATTGGCATTTAAAGATGCCTGGAAATTACAGAAGACTGGATGATGATCTGTGTCAAAGAACATGAAAGTTGCAAGCAAATTTAATCAGTAATAAAGGAAACGAATAATTTCAAAATGGAGTTTTAAATGAGTAAGGAAATAGCAGTAAAGTCCAATACACCGACAGAAGCTGCAAAGAACTTAAAAAGTAAGCAAACGCAAATGCAACCGACAATATACAGTAGCGATGTCAAAAACCGATTCACGGTCAATACTCTGCTCTTACCAAACAAGCTGATGTAGACAAACACCGCACCCATCAGTAGCTACATAGTGCAGAGTTAAAAGCTGAAACTGAAGGTTTCATTCTTGCTGCACAGGACCAATGCTTGCTAACTAGGAATTATCGATCACACATACTGTAAAATTGTGTTAGTTCAAAATGCACATTCTGTGATAAATATCCAGAAACAATTGACTGTCTTGTATCATGTCGCACGGTATTGGCACCCACTGAATATAAACTCCGGCATAACAGTGTGGATCAATATATGCACTGAAAAATCTACAGCTTCTGCGGAAAGGAAACTGAAAGAAATTGGTATGGACACCATCCAGGTCCGTTTATGGAGATAGAACCTGTAACAATTTTATGGGACTTCACAATACACAGAGACAGAACAATCAAAGCTAACCGCCCAGACACCATGATTAGAGACCACAAAGACAAAAAAATTCCTCCAGACAGTAATCTATCTTTGGAGTTCTTCAAAAAAAGTACCTCCACTATTTCGGCATAAATTTTCTATATTGAAGTTTAAAATGATTTTTTACAACGAAAAAACATTCTTGAAGATTTCATTTTAGCTTTAATTGAAAGTTTAATAATTAAATTTACGATTTCTATTAATTAAACAATTCTGGCGTATTTCAGATAGAAACTATATACATTTGATTGTCAAATTTAATTTCAAATTTTAAATTTTCTTAAAACGGCCATTTTTCTTAATTTTAAGAAATTTGTAAACAAACACAAATTTATCGATTTTTAAAATATTTAAAAAAATTCTGACACGTTATTTTAGTAAAATTAAAAAATTTAAAGTTAGAGTAATCTGATTTGAAAGAAATCTTTTTTACTTATAGCATAAAAAAATAATATACAACCAATTATTAACGAGCGGTCCTGTTCATCTGATCGATCAATTGATGGATTCTTTAATCTTGTTGAATGACGAACCGATGACAGCTACTACTGATGACCATAAATGACATAATTTTTAAGTCTGAGTTTTTTAAAAAAATTATTCTATTTGAGTATGACACACACTAATGGAAATACAATACATAAAATAAAATTATTTAGTGAAATATTAAATGAAAAAAAGAAAAAATAATTTAAAATTTAAAGTTTACACTTTTAAAGCTGAACGGAAAATACAACCTGTAAGAAACGAAATGTTATGAAAAGGCCACGTAAAGGGACAAAACCCTTAGATCACGTGACCTTGTTATAATAATGGCAATTTCTGTATATCATACATGGAAATAAGGAATGTATTAAGTAAAAAATTACAACAAAAAAATATTTTTAAAAAAAGGAGCGCAACTAAATTTATTAAACTTAGCAATTTTGGACTCGTAATTTTTTTTTCTACTTAATTACTGCATCACCTCGAGTAACTCTCCTAATACAGAGCTTTACACGATTTAAAACTATTATAAATTATTATAATTAGAATTTCTTAAAAAACGAAAAAAATTCTTAATGTCCTTAATATTACTTATTTACAAAAACAATTAAAAGCTTTTCTAATTAAGTAATATCATAGTTTTATTGGATTCATTATTTTTCAATTCAGAGCAGATTTTCAGTTAAATAGCTCAAATTTGAAAAAGAAAATAGGTTATTTAGCATCTTCGAAGACTCCTACTTTTAAAAAAAAAATTCAAGAACCAAAAAGGTTTTTGGGCGAAATTTCATTACATTAAGTATATATGGGGTAACATATTTTAAAAAAATATTTTTTACCAAAATTTTCTAAAAAAATATTTTCAAAAATAATTTCATTGATTTGTGAATAAGTCCTGAAAATTTCATTAAAATCGGACACAATTACTTGATTTTTTACAAGAATTTCCAAATCAATATGCTTTCAACGGAAAAAATCGCAAAAAAAAATGTTATTTTCTGTGACGCCGCGATGACGTAAACAAAAGAAGAATTTAACCAAAATTTCGAACATGTTAGAAAGGATTAAAAAATTTCAAAAAATAATTAAAAAATACTTTGGTCTTTCATCTTAATAATAACATAAGCATTTTGACGATAAAACTTTATTTTAGTTAAGTCTGTGGCATTTTCATTACGCTATATGCTGTTTTACTGCGAAAACAGTGAACATGCTAAAAAAAACTATCAAAATACAAGGACCTTGAAATCGAAATTTCAAAAATGGGACACATGAGTACATCAGTAATTCCAGTTGTAGTTGGAGCCCTCGGATTGATTGGAAAATATTCCAATAGACTCATTGAAGGGATTCCTGGTAGCTCATATCTTTAAAAAATACCAAAAAATTGTTGTCACAAGGGCTTTATCTATGTAAAATATGTGATTTTTTTAAAAACATTGCTCACTGAAAAATGTCATTGTGCCTGACGTTAGGTCTCTGATCGGGACCCGGAAAGAAATGAGTACACACCAGTCATCAAAGGAAATAATAATAATAATAATAATAATGAAAACATACCAAAGAAGATGATAATGTTTGGAGAGTTGTACCCCAAAACTGATATACACATCATTTACCAGTCAGAAGACAAAGTATGAAGAGATTTGATAGAATGGGATGATTGTAATCGGAGTAAAGAATAAGGTTTCAGTTGCCATTTGAGAAACAATAGTGAACAATTCTTGCTCTATGTAGAGGTAGCCAGCATAACAGCATTAAAAAAGAGACAATCTAGAAAAGAAAATATTAGCGTGGACGGATGATCTAATGCATGGATAAATTTTCTAGATTACGGTTAATCAGTATAACCAGGAAAATTTGGTAAAATCGAGGAATTAAGAAAGAAAACATGAGGAAGTATTTGACACTTTGTTATGTGCTGAAAGACAGGAATAAACTAAAATTATACATATTCGAAATGTCAAAGTTCAGAAACGTGAATGAATATATATATATATATATATATATATATATATGTGTGTGTGTGTGTGTGTGTGTGTGTATCCACTTTTTGAATTTCTCCTCAAGACGACAGGCGATGGAAACCAAAATGAACGCTTACTTCTAGAACCAGAAAAAAAGAAAGAACATACAGTTCTAGCTTATACAATGTGAAGAAGGTTTACTGGAGAATTTGACACTTACAGGAGATCTTGAAAGCAAGAAAGAGAGAGGAAAGAAGAGAATAACCTACCTCAAGTGTTTGTCAGAATGATTAGCAGAACCCGGATTAGTAACGGACAGAAAAAACGTTTAACCGTACTAAAGACAGCAAGATGAGGTGAGCATCATTGCCGAAGTCTATAAGAGACACGGCACATAGACAGCTTTAGAACCAACTATTGATAAAAGGGGATTTTGCGCTGAGTAGAATGTCTGGAAAAAAACAGAAAAAAAATGTGCTTGACCATAGTAAGTGAATGCAGTCATTTGGTAGAACGAGTTAACAAAAGCTGGTGATAAATATAAACGGACGAGTGCATAAAAATTGGATTGAATATGGACTAATCGCAGTGGTGGAAAATGGGAATATAAACATCGCCAAGCGAGAATAAAAATACTGGATCATTGATAAGCGCTGTGTCAGTAGCCGTAAGGTAGGTTGAGAAAGAAAAGAAGTGAGATTGTATCAAGTTTTGAAAATGAAATAACAAGCTTGTGGGGGATTATGGAATTTAATATTTTCTTGGTGCTATTGGCGTCACGGACAAAATGCAAAATCGGCGAGGTAAAATTGTAATGGTGATTCGCACTTAAATGCCTGAGAAACAGCCTTGCTTGGAAAGACAGATTTCTGAGGTTTTATTGATATAGTGACGTGAAAAATGACAGAATCTATGGTAATTTGCCATGACTTGCCCCTGATCCTTAAATTACAGTGCATTGTATGTTTAATAATAATAATAATAATAATCATGATAATAATAATAATAATAAAAGTATAGAAACTAACCCGAAATACAGGATCTGCGGAAAATATCAAACTGTCGACTATGTTATCTGAGGATATTCGGAACTGCCAAAAAATGAATATACCCATAGACATAACAAGGTAGCAACATATGTGCACTGGAAGATATGCAAGAAGCAAAAAATCGAAACCACTGAGAGACAGTATGAGCACCAGTCTGACACAGTTACAAAAATAACGATGTAACTATCCTCCGGGAGATGACAATTCAAACTGATATGGAAAAAAACCCAACATACATGATATTATCATAAAAGACAAGAACTTCAGGAAGGTGGATGCTTATTGACATAGTAGTACAAGCTGAGACAAACACCTCCATAAAATTATCGAGAAATTGTCCAAATACAAGGACCTGGAGATCGAGATTAACAGGATATGGGGAATGAGACTGAGACTGTACCAATAGTAATCGGATTTCTGGGCCACGCGAGAAAAGGAATGGACAATTTTACTGACAGGGTCTCAGGTAACATCAACATACAAGGTACCTAGAAGATCGCCCTACAAGGAACATCCCATGGACGAAGAAAAGTGTAATCAATTAAATGACCATTTTTCCTATAGGGACTAAGGAACATAGTTTGAACCCGGTTCTATAGGACACAAAACAGGAAACATAACATACACAAATAATAACAACAATAATAATAATACAAGCCTTTGTACAAAAATCGATTGTCTTGAGAAAAAAAGTTGTATTTGTAATCAAGGAGACAAAGCTAGTTAAATGCAACGAACGTGAAAGCAATATAACTTAAACGTGATTAACATAAAGGGTATTATGCTCATTTTGAAATTCTCTATCAGTTGATTAGTTAATAATAGCAATTAATGTATTAGTTTTGTATAAATCTTATGGAAATGTCTTATCATTTTATTCTTGCATTCGGGGTGGGAAGTTAGTGATTTGCATATATAATTATCTTCATGCTGAAAAGGCGGTGAATTCTGGGCATTTCTTTCAGAATGTGCGTTTTAAGATTTACCTTGAAATTAAAGTTGTCCGTGATATCCATTTGTATAATAATAAATATAAGAAGGATAAGACAAAGAACACAAAAGAATTAAGAGATTTGTTCAGTAATAAAGGAAGCCAACACGTTCAAAATGGAGTTTCAAGTGGGTAAAGAAATGCAAGTAAAATATAATACAACTAATGTAGCTGCTGTGACGTCGTCCCCCGGTCGCAGCGTCGACTGTGTCGTTCGATCCCGTTCGCGGCGCCAATTGTGACGTCACGTGCTCCCCAGGCTCTGATATCCTGGTCACGGACAGCACCAGTTGTGACGTCTTTTGTCGCGGCGTCAGCTGTTCGCTCCTCGCTGCTCCAAACGTGACGTTCTAACCCTTTGGTTAGATTGATACCAGCCTCGTCGTTCTCAACCCGCTTCCAACGCCTGGTTACCAGGGTAACTGCACTGATCTCCGGTCTGCCTACCCACGTTGTGACTTGATCTTAGACAGACGAGATCAAACAGGGCTTGGGGCCGTAATGCAAGTTGAGTCTAATGGGGGTGATAACACACAATTATGTATTAAAAAAAAAAAGAAATATAAAATAAAAACTCACAAGGTTCAACGTATCAAGAAAAAGGTAACAAACTTTTTATATCTATTTGCTCGGTACATAGGACTATGTCTACTTCCCGACCCATTCTGTGGATTGTGGCACGACGCTTTCACTAGGCAACTTTAAGGCTTCCAGTTGTCTGCTCTCTAAGAAATTTGTGTTTCGGTGTGTCTTTGGACGAAAGTCGAAAAAAACTTATTTCTGTGGTCTGATTCTAAGTCGCTCCTCAAACTACTTGTTCTTGGTTGAAGAAGAGTCCAGAAGTGTGCGTGAATCTTGGTCAGCTATCTTGACGCGGTTTCAACACTGGGCGCTCATCTCTGCTTGTCGTTCACGGCTCAAACTCCAACTCAAACTCTCTCGGCGTCCGTGGCTGAAACTCTCTCGCCGTCCGCGGCGCAAACCCTCTCGCCGTCCGTGGCTGAAAATCTCTCGCCGTCCGCGGCGCAAACTCTAACTCAAACTCTTCAGAGTATGAATTTCTGTTCACTCATCTCCGCCGTCAGTGCGCGAATTAACTTCTTCTCCTCGGCTTCTGAATTACTGGTCACTCATCTCCGCCGTCAGTGCGTGAATTAACTTCTTCTCTTCGGCTTGGGTTGGACGAACTTCTTCACTTCGGCTTGGGTTGGACGAACTTCTTCACTTCGGGTTCTGAATTACTGGTCACTCTTATCCGCCGCCGGTGCGCGAATTAACTTCTTCTCTTCGGTTGGACGAACTTCTTCACTTAGGCCAAACGGACTGGCCTCTCTTGCCCGCAAAGGGGCGAACGAACCTGGCCCGCCGTCCGCGGCTGAAAACTGATTTCTGCCGGTTGGGGTCCCGCTTTTATTGACGCAGTCAAAACTGGGGTGGGTCTGTCGGCGCCAGGGTTTTCTCTTTTGATAATTCTAAATACGTATCCACCCTTCTTATTTCTGGTTAGGATTTTCCATTTTCGGTAACTCACTTTCACTCCCACTTCCTTATTATTGTGTCTCTGAGGGCGTATACCCGCTTCCCCCGCTTCTTCGTATGTCATGTGACCGCTTTCGGCGAATGAGGTCCTGGTCGGGTATCTTTCCTCCTCCCTCGTGTGTCATGTGATCTTATTTAGCCAATGAGGTCCCGGTCGGGCATCTTTCTCCTCCTTCGTGTGTCATGTGACCTTATTTAGCCAATGACGTCTTTAGTCGGGTGTGGACAATCCGTGGCTTTGTTCTGGGGGAAGAAACACCTTGCTTAAAAAAAAAAAAAATTTAAATTGCCCTTATCATGAGCGACTGCGATGACACCTTCGGCTTTTTAACACGTGGTATTTGTCAAGCAGTTTATCGCTAATTGGATATGATCTAAAAAAAAATTTCTCAGACCTTTTTGGCGTTTTGGAACGAAATAAAATATTTCACTTTTCGCGGCCAAAGGCCTGATAATAAAATTTTCATTATCTCAAAAAAATATTTTCAGCGAACATCATATTGTGTGGCTTTTTCCAATTCTGGAAATTGTCTGTGTTTTCGTATTAATGGTTTGTCTTCATATCCTTAGATACACTTCCCACCTGTTACCTATCATATTTTTCATTGTCCCTAAACTTTGTTTCTTCAACCATTTGATAACAAACTTCCATTTTTCGTGGACACGGAAGTAGGTCAGGTGCTTGACCTGATATTTTTTCGACATCTGGTATCTGTCAGCCGTGCCCGTGTGTGCTCGCTTATGACCTGGTTTCGTATTATGTTTTCTTTTTTTCTTTTTCTTCTTCTTCGTTTTCTCTTTCCTTCTTCCAGATCGCTTGAACGCAAAGAAAGAATTATTCCTAAAACCCGAAATATTTTTCAGCTCTAAATAATTATCAAATGGTTGACAAACCGTAAAAAACAAAACATATATTTATGAATATTTCTCTTCAGCTCGCTAGGTATGCATGGTGCCACACTGCAAAAACTTAAAAACGAAAGCAAAGGTAAATGCAATCGACCAGATACAGAAAAAATGGCAAAATAAACGTCTCTACGGTCAATATTCTGCCCGTATCAAATAAGCTGATGGAGACAAACCCCATACCCATCAGTAGCTACATAGTGTAATGTTAAAAGTTTAAACGGAAGTTTTTACTATTTCTGCAAAGGACTAATGCTTGTTAACTAGAAATTACCAAGCACGCATGCCGAAAAATTATGTTAGCCCCAAATGCATATTCTTTGATAAATATCCAGAAACAGATGACCATCTTGTATCAGTTTGCACAATATTGGCACTATATTGGCACTATAGTGAATATAAAACCCGGAATGACAGACTGGACCAATATCTGCATTGGAAAATCTGCAACTTCTGCGGAAAGGAAACTACAAAAAATCGTTATGAGCACCAGCCAGACCGTTTACGGAGATAATATTTTTTACAATTTTATTGGAATTTACAATACACACAGAAGAGTCAAGAATATTGAGATCAGAGACCGCAAAAACAAAACGTGCCTCTTTTTGATATGGCAATCCCTGTAGACTGTAATGTATCTTTGCAGAACTTCAATAAATTAATAAATACAATGGTCTTGAAATCGAAATCTCCAAAATGTGAAACAAGGAAACCAAAACCATCCGTTGCAGTTGGAGCCCTCGGATTGATTGGAAAAGATTCCAATAGACTCCAATTGAATGAATACCTGCTAGCCCATGCCTTAAAGAAATACGAAAAATTGTACTCTCAAGTACAGCCATATTTTATGAAGGGATTTATCTATGTGAGAAATGTGTTTGATCTAAGGTGATTTTTTTTTCTTATTTAAAAAAAAAATGCTCAGTGGAAAATATCATGATGCCATTTTTAACCATATGTCTCTGGTTGGGATCCGGAAAGAATTGAGTATACACTCGAAATCAAAGGAAATAATAATAATAATAATAATAATAATAATAATGAAATATTACATTTTTCGCCGAGGAAAATATATATTAAATCCAATGGAAGTTAGACATTGCATTTTCTCTTTGGTGGATACAAAGGTAGAGAAAATATATAAATTGGTTCGAACAAATTTTGTTCAGATTAACCGATGTTCGTATGACAGTATTTATACCTGAACAATATATTGGAAGAAAACAGAAAAAGAGGAATTGGTTGTATTAAAAGGAAATCTGTCTATAGGTCGTGTACCCTTAGAATGAATTGATCGGCATTGAAGAAACAATCGGATTACAATGGCTATACCTGAGAGGAAGTTTTTTTTTTTTTTTTCAAGTAGAAGTGAAGCGAGGTCGAGAGGAAGAATTTGATGTAAAGACGGAGATTAATGTTGGTGACGATTGATTTTCTCAAAAAAGATGAAATATTCAGAATGATATGTGAGTTTGAATGTCACTACAGCACCAAAATTTAGTAATCACACAGAGAGCAGCAAACACACACACACACACACACACACACACACACACACACACACACACATATATATATATATATATATGTATATAAAATAAAAAAGTTTAAACACTAATATTCCATGGTCATAATTTATTCCATTGGAATCGTAAATACGATCCAATTCATCAGACCTACAAATTCAAAAAGAAAACAGAAAAAACAACTCCGGAAATAAAAACAGAATTTAGAGAGAGTGTAAGTATGAGAGTGTGGTGTATGCACCTATGTATATATATTTATATATTTTGTATATGTATGTGTATATTTACCACTAATATTATCTATCTATCTATCTATCTATCTATATATATATATATATATATATATATATATATATATATATAGTTTACGAAAAACTAGGGAATCCGTATGGGTAAACCTAAGGATGATAAAATCCAGTGAGCTCACTGTAAATCCAGAGAATAATTTAAATAAAACAGACCCTTTAAGGTTCCATGTAATAAATTAACCTTAAAGTGTCTGTCTTTATTAAAAATATATATATATATATATATATATATATATATATATATATATATATATATATATATATATATATATATATATATATATAGAGAGAGAGAGAGAGAGAGAGAGAGAGAGAGAGAGATAGAGAGAGAGATATATAGATAACAGGTTTTAATTCAGAGATTTCTTCACCTTGGCTAAGAAATATAGTTTTAAGGTGTGCTATATTTATGGGATAAATTGCTTAATATCAGACATAGGGCGTATGTAAATATAAATAGAGAAGTGAACATTGAAGTCAACCCTCAGAGGCGACAGGTTGTTTCGTGCTGGATGTCCAGCAGGAAACAGCCTGTCGACACTGAGGGTTGACTTCAATGTTAATAAGTCGAAAAAAAAAAGAAAATAGCTATGATCACTTACCCAGACCAACAGCAGTGACCCAATGAACGATTAAAACGAAAGAGTAAATGCGAATTTCTTGTAAAATACCATGATAAATGCAAGTAGAAATATTTTATAGATAATGTAACATGACGTAGTCATAAGACAATACATAAAAATAAACAGATAAGGTCACTAACTCACACCCCAGTAAAAGACAAAATAGCAAACAAATTAACAAGGTAAGATTGCGCTAATTAACACAAGTAAATCTAATAATAATCGACAACTAATAGCTAATCAATAATAAATTACGCTTATAAAGTTAACAACGTTAAATAACTTCAAACAACCGGATTCAGATCCACAATCATTCTTATACAATAACCTCTGGGATAATTTGAAATATAACCGTTATCGTCTGCCCAAGAAACATTATGATAATACAATAAAATTTATTACCTATAGTGGACCATTAACGAGCATATATAAATAGTCGGGCCCAAATCCCAAACAGACTGATTGTGTTCAAGCATGAAACATAATGACGCCGCAGTCTGTTTCTCTCTCCCCATATATATATATATATATATATATATATATATATATATATATATATATGTTGTGTGTGTGTTCATTAAGTAATTTTTATATACGGTTTTAAAGCACACACACACACAAACGCGTGTTATGCGCATACACGCACACACACAGATGCACACACACATATATATATATATATTAGTTATTAATTAGCGAATATATATATATATATATATATATATATATATAAGTGAACATAGAAGTCAACACTTGAGAAACAGTCTGTTTCATGCTATATGCAATCGTCAGGTGACCTGACGATTGCATATAGCCTGAAACAGACTGTCGCCTCTAAGTGTTGATCTATGTTCACTTTATATATTTACACACGCTTTTTTATGTCTGATATTGAGCACTTTATCCCATAAATATAGCACACCTTAAGACTATATTTCTTCATATATATATATATATATATATATATATATATATATATATGTGTGTGTGTGTGTGTGTGTGTGTGTGAGTATATATAATATATATATATATACACAAGTATATGATTGGTGAATACGGAATAAATTCCAATAACCAACAATTACTATTCTTTAACAAGTGATCAATACAAAGTAGAGTGAAACTAATTATTTATTTAAAAAAGAAATTAAACCACACACATACACAATGAAATGTGCATGCAATTTACTATACACAGACACCGAAAAAGATACGTGCATATACCCACATACATTGACATAGACACTCTGATATAACGCTTAAGAAATATTCAAGATTGAAGGTGTTATTAAACGAATTCTAACCACATCTTAAAATATAATTTATACGGGCCAATATACATAGATATAAATGGTCTAATAAAACAGAGAAAGAAACAATAGGTAAAGAAAAGATATTAAAATAGATATATACGTATAAAAAAAAAGGAAAATTCCAAACACACATCTACGCCTAATTGTACATTCGGTGAAAGAAAATAAGAACTATAATCAAATATATGTGTACAGTGTACACACATTCGTCACTAGAGACAGAAGTGCAGAAAAGCCAACCTATAGACAAACATATACACACATATATACATATACACGCATACAGATATACACACATATATATTCCCACATATACACACATACTCATATGCATATATACACATAGAGAAGCAAGCATAAATGTAACAACTTAAAAAATCAAACAAACCAAATATAAATATATATACATACATATACATATACATATATATATATATATATATATATATATATATATATATACATATATATATATATATATATATATATATATATATATTCTTAAACATACACATATACAAACACATACACAAATAGACGCATATATATAAACAAATAACAAACAACAGTGACTAAATCATACATATATAAATATATATATATATATATATATATATATATATATATATATATATATATACATACACATACACACACACATATATATATATATATATATATATACACATAAATAGGTATATACATACATAAACCTACCTATATTCTAACAACATTATCCTATTGACGATAAATTACAGTAGAGTCCATAATAATTTTATAATGTTACAAGACACAATTATAGATTAAGTCTATAAGCAATTAACAAACCCTTAACAAACTTTCAGTTTGTATATATGACACATTCCCATACACTAAGATATACATGCATATACATATGCGAAAAAATACGAACATACATTCACATATACAAAAATATAATCATGTATAAATACCCATATCAACACATCCACATATAGATAGATGTTAAGTACGCACAGCTCAACACACACACACACACACATATATATATATATATATATATATATATATATATATATATATATATATATATATATATATGTTCATATACACACATACAAATACAACAATATATACATATACATGAATACACACATACATATACACACGCACTAGTAGATATACAAACACATACACTCGCATATATATATATACATACATGTAAACATACATATACATACCTATAATTACAAGTATATATATATATACGCGCCCATACACATAGACAAATATATACTCAACTATATATATACATATACATGCATACATATACATACATAAACATATATACATGTATCCCTACATACATTCATAAATATAACCATATCTACAGAAGTACACGTAAATAGAAATATATGCGTAAATAGAAATATAAACACATAATAAATCTTCCTTTACTTTTCTCCTCTTTTTATCAACTTACTTTTAATATATACAAAAAACTAACTAACTAAAATATATATATATATATATAGTTAGTTAGTTAGTTAGTTTTTATATATATATATACACACATCCAGCAGTACAAAAACACACACACACATACATAAACACACATACAGATATGAACAACACAGTATACATATACCATCCCATACCCATACCAATAGGAGGACCATCAGTCAATAAAAATAATAACCTATTAAATTTACAATCACATATCATTATCATTGAAAGTATTACAACCACTATGATAAGTTAAATTTATAACTGTGTTTATTAAGAGATGGGTCTTTTAAATCTAATTATTTCAAATTTTTCGTTAAGACAAAGATAACATGGGGCATTCAGGGAGTTACATGCCCGGGTTTTCCTGATTAATTTCCATTTAACGGTAGGTGTTTTATTCTTTTCTTTTAGACTCCAAAATTACTTGGATAATGAAGTCATGTACTTATAATTACTGCTATTAAAAGATTGCATATGCCCACGCCAACGTTCCTTGAATGGATTCATGGTACTATTAATGTAGATTTTTTTATATTTGTGTTTTCTAGTGGAGAGATTGTACTAAGATAAACTACAGAACTAGTCCATTATTATTTTTTTTAATTGTCGTGCAAATATTTCCTGTCTCATCACTTTTTTGTGTGTGTATATATCTAAATATGTCTGCTTGCTTATGTATTATAATCTGATTGTGTTTGTATTGTCTTTCGCTAGATGTTATAATCCCATGTATACACTTGTATCTCATTAAGTTAAGGGCAGTTGATCTTAACGTTTATTCTAACCTAATGTCAATAGAAACAAATGAATAGAATAACATATGTATTTTTTCTTTTTTCCTTAATAATTGTAAAATGTTAAACTTAATATAGATTAAATTTGCATTTTTGAAATGGTTAGTTTTTAATATTAATTAAAATTTTATCGTACAATTTAATACTTATTTGTTAGAATAAATTCTATTTTAGTATAACCTAAACTTTAAAGCATTTAATAGTTATTATAACCTTAATTCGTTGTCAAGTTTTTGAATTCTCGTATACTTGTATTTTGATTGGTCATTTCAGCTCATGTGACAGCGTTTCCCCTTACGAGAGTGGTTAATTAATTTGAACCTTTTAAAACCTTTTATTCTACAATCTACATTCAACCTCATCACTTGATAAGACACCAGAGGTGTTGAAACAAAATGACTATTTTTGTAGTGAATTTATAACATATTTTTGTTATAAGTTTTAAATAAGTAAATATATATATATATATATATATATATATATACTAATTAACGATAAGCGCTCTTCCCTATGAATCGAACCCTCTGATAGCCGGAATTGCTTATATCTCGTATATAATACGTTAAAATCTCCCATTTTCCGTCGCGTGCGCTGATAGCTTAAGGGTGAGAGACATCGACTGGTGTCGACCGAAACCCGGCTTCCAGCAATCGCATGTCTAGTCACACTGATGACCTGATACAACGAAACAGTGTGTCTGTGGGTGACTCTCGCTCTCTCGTTCTTCTCTCTCTATATATCACTCTCCATATATATATATATATATATATATATATATATATATATATATATATATATAATAAAAAGGCCTAAACACTAATATTCTATGGTTATAATTTATTACGATTTAATTCATTAGACCTACAAACTCAAAAAGAAATCTAAAGAAAAAAATAACTCCGGGATTATTGTTTGATACTGTATTTTTGATATATATATATATATATATATATATATATATATATATATATATATATATATATATATATATATGTGTGTGTGTGTGTGTGTGTGTGTGTGTGTGTGTGTGTGTGTGTATTACCCCCAGAGTTATAGTATATACCTATATTCGAAATAGTCTATTGTCTTTTTGCCGATATATGTAAAATACTCTGTTCAAAATAATATATGGGCTGCTATTTCAAATACTTCATCGACTCAATTGAAATTTGAAAATGCTCCGACAAACTTCCCAATACCTGACCATATACTCACATACATATGATACTGTTCACACAATACAGGACCCATGTATGTATGTATCTATGCATGTATGCTTGTATGAAATTTAAATTTAAAATGAAAATTGAAAAAAGGTTAGCTTAAATCTCTTGAGAAAACTCAAAACGTCAAAGAAAAAATCAAAGTATCTCAGAAGATATCTGTCATATTATAAAAAAAAAAATTGCATAAAAGAAGGGTTGCTATCCATATATAAAATTTATGTGAGTGTTTGCGCATGTGTACTTATGTGTGTCTTATCCATAATCCTGCCTGTGAATCAATTCCTTCCATAACATGCACTCGTATATTTACCGATGTAAATCTTCTTTTCAAATCTATTCCCATTTATCACCGTCTGCCTTTCCTTTTTCCCTACGTCCAACATTGTTTCCTTTAAACTCTCTATCTTTAATAAAATTATTCGCTATTATTTCTTTTCTCTTTTTTCTTTCTCTTCCTCTACTCTTCAGTATTTTTCCTCGGATGGATCAGTTTCAAAGGTTTCGCTTTCCTCTCGTCGATCCGTGCCACGAGAACGGGATGACACTACGAGACTAGGCATTATTTGCATTTTCTAGGGTAAACATTCACTAGGATGATTTGCCTTGCATCTACTAAAAAAAAAAAATGAATATACTGCGCGGGAAAAACAGAAAATTATGTGTGTTTTTTATTTTTTCCTTCTTGCGTCGACTTAAGAGCAGAGCATTACTCTTAAGATAAATTAAGTTTGGATTAAAGACACACAAAGACACAGATGTATATGTATCTGTATGCATATAAACGTGCGTTTGTGCATATTATGCATACATACACACATAAAAATACATACATACATATATATATATATATATATATATATATATATATATATATATATATGAGACTACTGAAATGTTCCTAACCTGAAAAGAAGTGATTTTAGCATAAATTGTTTTGTCAATTTACAAAACACACACACACACACACACACACACACACACACACACACACACACACACACACACACACACACATATATATATATATATATATATATATATATTTCACTTTTGCTGATGTTAAAATTCAGCTGAGAATGTGGAATGGAGAAAAGGAGAAACGTTTCCTATTTGTTATGTATTTTATCATTATTACGGATTCTTTTAATCGTCTGAGAGAATCCTTTCGGTCATCGATCTACATGGCTGATGCTTACCTTCAGGAGAGTGACGCATTACGCCATCTTGAGAATTACGGCTGACATAAAATGGAAAGATTATATTGAATCAATTGCTGTTAAGTTGTTTCACTGTGTTGTGCTAGACAATTTTTATTTACAACAATTTTTACATGCTTTGAATATTGTTGTCACATTTCAGGATTCTGCTATTTATTCTGAGATTCTTGATAAAAAAGAATCTGCAATATTATTGGTCCTCGCTTGGCATCTCGGTTTCACTCCCTTTCCCACCGCTGTAATGTACTTTCCTTGTGACTTTTCTGTAAATATTTTCATGGTAATTGTTCTGATGAACTTTCTTTGGTACCCAGACTTTATGAATTTAAGCGCAGTACTAGTTCCGCAGCAAAGTCTCATCATTTCACAGTTGAAATAGCTGCATGTAACCGTAAGTTCTATGCTAATAGTTTCTTCTCTCGCACTCTTCTGGCTTCTTGCTTCCCAGTCAACTTTTATGCTTAAAAAATTTATATAAAATGTCAACCTTATTCCAATTCGTCTATTGTTCTTTCCTTTTCTCTTATTCTCTCACACTCAGTAATGTCCTCAAATACCAGCCGCACCCTGTATATTAACGATTTACCGAATGATATTCTCGGATCACTAATAAATAAATATGCTGACGATAACACGTACTATGGGATCCCCGCCAAAAATCTGATGATTAAAAATCTATTTAGTAGCTTATCTCCCCACTTACCTTGCTCGCAACTTTCTTTGGATGGCTTGTAACATTCACTACCTTCAACACCAGGCTAGTAAGGATTCAATTATCACATAGGCCCAATTTTTTTCTCCCGTCATGATGAACGTATGTACACACTCCTTGCCTGGAAAGTTTACTGGTACTTAAGCTCACATAAGATTCCACCCATCATGTGCATGACAATTAACTATATCCAGGTCCTGGGTATGATGATAAACTACATCCGCGTCCTACTTCCAACAGCAAGGACTCTGATCGGGAGGTTCTGAGGAGCGTGTAACCACCTCTTACTTGCTGGTGTTTACAGGTCCACCCTGACTCGGGGTGGTAATACCTGTGAGGGTTATAGATATGAGTAAATAGTTAACCCCCAAACTTGGGTCAAAATTCTATGAAAGTGGAAAAATATGTTTCAATACTAGAAATACTTCGTAAAAATTATTACCAGCAATATATTTTTGAAGGAAAAAATTATTACCAGCAATAAAAAGAAGAAAAATATATTACAAGTTATACATTTATTTTAAAAAATTACCAGAAATAGAAATTTAAAGAAAAAAAATACCAGAAATAAATGTTTGAATTGAAAAAAATATGACCAGCAATACATTTTTGGAAAAAAAATTACCAGCAATAAATTTTTGTCAACATTAAATAAACCATTGAGGCTGATATGCCGTAAAACAAAACAAACAAACAGCAATCATATTCCGCAATGGCTACTCGTATACACAATCTAACACGAAATATGCTGGATAAATGGCGGGTACCCTATATTGTTCCATAAAGTTCCTGACTTCTCATACAAGAACACCTCAACAAAGAAGCAGATCTAAACAATAATGAAATATTTATACCTCATTTCGACAAGAGCTACATAATCCTCACTTTCCTCAACCGAGGTCAAAAGATTTTGTTCTGCTGTGTGAGTGACGAACAGATTTCAACCCTTCAACCACTTTCCCACAAACAAAATGTTCATAGCGTCTCACTACTGAATCGCATTTTTTGTGTCAGATAACCACAGTCTTTGCTTCCATAAGTGCAAACCTTCACAGCTAGGACCTGAAATAACGTGTACACGGTGTCAACTCATCTTCCTTCCTTTTCCATTCCATTGGTGAGAAGTAAGTTCTACTCAGACAACTTCTTTCCCGGAATGTTGCAATGTGGAAAGGACTCCCCGGTTACTAAAATTTGGACCTCTTCAAATTGTTGTTCAACTTTTATCTATCCTAATAGCATAATAGGCAACACTTTATCCTTCCCTATATTCACTTACATCTCTATTGATCAAACGTTTCCCTTGGGTTTGTGGCACTTGCGTTTTGCATTCAGTGACCAATTTAAAAAAAAAAATAATGCTGATGAATATATATTGAATAAAAAAATTAGATCACAGAATTTCAGACTATATTTCAGAATATAACACAGTTGTCAAAAATAGTCATAAAACGCACAAAACCAAAGAGAAATTTTGAAAAATAAAACAATTAACTTCAATTTCCTAATTTTCCTATGCGATATAACGTCTCTTTCTGCGAAGAAGGCCGAGAAATTTTGCATTAGGGCGAGATGCCAACATTTATAATCAATGATTTCGAATCAAGGTGAGACTTAAATGGTTTTGTTGGGAACTTTAGATGTTTAATAAGGCCGACGTAAGCCTACTGAGAGGAGGGTGTATACTCGATGCCTCGGTATGGGAACTGAAGTTACGTTGTAACCCTGGAAAGAAAGGTGGAGACGCTGTTATTGTTTCGTGCCAATATGGAAGCTTCCCTGCGTGTTGTCTGAATGGCATAGTGCCGACACATAGCCACATGTTCACACGTGACCCCGACAAATTGGTTCTTGACCCCAACGACCGCCGCAGAAAATGTCCGCTTTTAAAAGTTGAGGTCAAAAGAGCAGCAGGGAGCCATTAGGACCTAGGTTTCCATTAAAAGAGAAGGGTAATGACATTCAGCAGTTGTCGAATTAGTGAAGGGCGGTCGATTTAAAGGATTTGGGGCTTTGTCGGGTCGTCTGCGGGCGCTTAAAATGACCGAAGTGAATCGGTGAAGGCACTTTGATTTAAAACTCGGCGATCGATTTCAAATTTCAAAAGGCAGCAGGATGGGAAAGATAGGGGTTTTGTTCAGGCAGAAGTATGGGTATGAAGCCTGTGAATGTTTGATGTAATTGGTCGTGATTTTGTAGGGATATAGTCTGGGCAATTGTAAGAGGAATTGGCATAGATTGAAGGGATTTTTCTTGTGTCAGAGGAAATTGATGTAATGCGAATTAGTGTAAAGACTAGCAAGTTAAGAAGGAATAAAATTAATAAAGAAATTGGGTAAAGAGTAAAGGAAGAAGAGATGAAATGTTATGAAAGAAGGAAATCGAAAAAAGAATTAATGAAAGAACATGAAAGAAATGAACAAAAAAAGAAAGAAAGAAAAATAAAAGAGTTAAAATGCGAGAAACAAATAAAGAGTGCAACTGAAGAAAGAAAACATGAATTAAAATAAATTAATGAACGCCAGAAAGATGATGCTGAAAATGGGACAGAAAGAAAGAGGAAGATAAGAAGGAATAAAATTAAGAAAGAAATTGGGTAAAGAGTAAAGGAAGAAGAGATGTTATGAAAGAAGGAAATCGAAAAAAGAATTAATGAAGAAAGAAAAGAGCATATTCGATGAAAGAAAGCAAAAAATGGGTTGTACGGATGAAGGGGTTGATGAATCGTGAATGAAACGAATGAAAGAAGGATGATTGAAGAAAGAAAAAATGAAAGAAAAAGACATGAAGATTGAGGGTTGAAGAAAAAGATTAAAAAGGCGCGAAAAAGGATACAAAAAGTAAGAAAAGAATGAAAAAATGAATAAAAAAAGATGAAAACAAATGAAAAGGATTTTAAAAAAGAAAATGAATAGAGAAAAGAAGAAAGATGGACAAAAACAGAATGAATACTTAAAATTTGTGGAAGGAAAGAAAGAAAAAAAGAAAGAAAGAAGGGCGACACAGGAAGAAAGAAAGTGCAAATGACTAAAGAAAGAAAGAATGAAAGAAGTGCGAGACATTGAGAAAGAAAGAAGTACGATAGTGAGAAAGAAAGAAACAGGAACGACGGAGAAATGACTAAAGAAAGAAAGAAAGAAAGAAAGAAAGAAAAGAAAGAAACAAACAAACAAACAAACAAACAAACAAACAAAAAAACAAAAAAACAAACAAACAAACAAAGTAAATAAGTAAGTAAGTGCAACTCATTGAAAAAAAGAAAGACACAGAGACGATGGAGAAATGACTAAAGGAAGGAAGGAAGGAAGGAAGGAAGGAAGGAAAAAAGAAAGAAAGAAAGAAAGTAAATAAGTGCGACACATTGAGAAAGAAAAAAAACGGAGACGATGGAGAAAGAAAGAAAGAAAGAAACAAACAAACAAACAAAATAAATAAGTAAGTGCGACACATTGAGAAAGAAAGAAAGGAAGAAAGAAAGAAACAGAGACGATGTAGAAATGAGTAACGGCAGGAATGAAGGAAGGAAGAAAAAAAGAAAAAAAGAAAGAAAGAAGTGCAACATAATGAAAGAAGCAGAGACGATGGAGAAATGAGTAAAGAAATATTGAAGTGCGTCACATTGAGAGAAGAAAGATGAAGAGATGGAGATATTATTAAAGAAAGAAAGAAAGAAAGAAAGAAAGAAAGAAAGAAAGAAAGAAAGAAAGAAAGAATGAAAGAAAGAAAAGGCAACAAGAAGAATGTTTAAATCGAGAAAAAAGAAAAATTGGATTAAATTTTTAAAATGTATGAAAGATTAAACATGAAAGAAATGATCAAAAAAAGAAAGAAAGAAAGAAAAATAAAAGAGGGAAAATGCGAGAAACAAATAAAGAGTGCAACTGAAGAAAGAAAATATGAATTTAAAAACAATAATGAACTCCAGAAAGATGACACTGAAAATGAGACAGAAAGAAGGAGGAAGGAATATATTATAATCTGTGTAAACGGCATCGAAGAAAGTTAAAACGAAGAAAGGAATCTAAAAGGTAAGAAAGAGAATTATGAAGAAGTAACAAGAGAGAAAGGGGGAAAGAGAGAAAGACAAAGAAAAATGAGAAATAGGAAAGAAGGAAACATCTTTGGAAAGCGTTAGAAAGACAGACAGAAAAATATATCAAAATGTAGAGAGAACAAAAATTGAAGAAAGAGAGAAAAAGTAAGAATAGAATGCATGAATGAATTGTCATTCTTTATAGAAAGGGACATCAAAAAAATTGCTAATTGAAATATAAACTTAGAATTACTTATACGTTGCAAGAGAAAATATAGTTAAAAAGACATTTTAAAATAACAAAAAAAAATTACGATGAATAAAGGATGAAGTAAACAAAGAAAACATTCTAGCATTAATGGAAAGCATAATCAAAAAATAAAAATGCTATTTTAATTTATTAAAAAACGTGAATAAATCGTAAACGTACGTTGATATTTCAAGAGAAAATATACGGGGACATTTAAGACAGAAAAAAAAATCTAGAGAGAAAGAAAAGAAGATCTATATAAAGAAAGGAATAAGATGCCAAATCCGAAAAGAAAAATGAATGCACAAAAAACAAAAATAAATATCTTAATAAAAATAAAGAATTATTGAATAAAGAAGAATTTAAAAACGGTAAAGCAAGGAATTAGAAAATGTAAATAAATCGAAAACGAAAAAACACAAATAAGTAAAAAAAATGATGCATTTAGAGTGCAGATATCTTGCCACATTAAGTGATGCAATTATTCAGGAAAAAATAGATCGACCGATCGATCTTACTTCAAAAGATATTTAAGAAGCAGCACCTAGCAATTAAATAAAAAAGACACTCCGCTTTTGGTCCCTAACCGATATTTTTATGGTAACTTACTAAAAACAAGACAAGAGTTTTACGTACTGAAGTAGGCAAAAAAATATATATATATATATATATATATATATATATATATATATATATATACATATCGCATAATATCATAAATACATTTACAAAATTTGGGGGCGGGTTCCTCAAAATAAACAAGGAGAAAAGTCCACATAAACAAATATCCACAAATCCTTCTTTTTTGATGTTATGTTTAAATTTACGGTAGACGCTGTTATGTTTAAAAGTTAAGATACAATATACTAACGGCTTCCCATACTTAACACTTCTCGTTTTCACTCTTGCGTGGGCATGTGTGATGTCATGGACCGCGGCGCGATTTTCGCTTCCAGCGGCTCGTATGCACGAGTTTGTCGTTGCTTGGAATTCTTCCATGCAAAAAAAAAAAAACAGATTATCATTGTTGCTATGTCCGTGTATTTTGTAATTCATTGTAATGTACTTGTCATCTCTGATGATGTCTTATGTAAGCCGAAAGTTTATATAGGATTAAAAACATGTATCAATATGGTGATTTTCTTTCGTCTTTCAATGATAATGTTATTAAGCTTATCAGACGATATGAAAGGAATTTGCCTACAATAAATAGACAAAACTTTTCTGTATTATTTAATGAAACATGCATTGAAAATAAATGCTGCCTAATTGCACAATATATATATATATATAAAATGCTGCCTAAATACATAATATTAATATATATATATATATATATATATATATATATATATATATATATATATGATGGGGATGAAAATATGCATCTACTCACATATACTTGCACGTACATATAAATATATTTCTTCCTCAGAGTGGTATAAATACAGTGCTCAATGTTATGTAACCGAGCTATTAATGAATATACAAAATATCACACGTCTACAGCACGGGTTTTATGCGATCGGGCAATCCTCATTTGGTGAGTATGTTCTGGCCGTTATGAGATTCACTTTCTCGTTGTGATTATTTAAAATTGTGTCTTAAGACTTGTTTATTTAATTATTGCTGCCCAAAATATTATAATTCATTATTTATAATTTATATCATTCAAATCCATAATAATTTAAGATTAAAATAAGAAAAAATATTTTAAATGAAAAATTAAGTTAAAAACTTTAGGTATTAAGGGGGATAACTCTCTTTTTTGCATAAAATATCATAGTTATAACAAAGTAAACTTATACTCACCATATAAGTATAATAATAAATTAGGACTATATATTTCATTTGTTTGGAACCAAACCTTATACTCATAATTACCATACTCTATATATAATCGAGTATGGTAATAAGGGATTATATGTGTGTATAGATATATAAGACATGTTCTTAATGATTTGTCATAAGAATATTAATTGCTTTCGAGTATTATATTACTATTCGTAAAATCTATTTTGCAGTCTATTTTAATCGTGTTCAATGCGTTTGAACTGATGCTTATTCTTAAGCATACATGTAGATATCAATTCTGTTCTATTGTTCACCTAGGTAGGGTTATTTAAGTTCTTCGATATAATACGCTTCTCAAACAAACATAAGTTCCATGTGTATCCCTTTGCATTATATGGTTTAGATTTTGCGATTATCTCTCAGCTAATGGTTGGGTTCATATTGTCTTTTCTTTTAAATCGCCAAACATACTTTTAAAGTGTTGTGCAGTTTTTATATTTGATATTGATCAGTGTCAATTTTTTTGTGGTAAAAACGCGATTTCCAACTGTTCTTGGTGGATCCAAAATAATATCTAACATTATCATCTGAATTGATCCTCACTCTGTATATTATGCTTTCAATCATGCACTGGGACTTTAATTGGCAGTTTACGTTTTTGCGGAAGTTGCATTGATTTTTAGTAGGATTATTATTTAGTGTTTTGTTTTTATGCACATCCCAAATCAGTTAAGTTTTCTTTTATTAATTGTACGTCTGTCATTCCATACTTTTCCTATATTTTGTACTAGCAGTAGAGCCCAGCATTGCCCGGGGATGTAACAGTAAGAGATAGATCAAGTATCGACCATCATAAAGACTGAAAAATAAAATTGACAAAGATTATTGTTGAAGGTTGACAGATACGCATGTCATAATTAGTTTGTTTTGTTTTCTTTTGTTTTGTTTTTTTTTACGAATTGGTCAAACCGAAACTCAAACAAAAACATTGCTTTCAATCGTTATGAGTCTATCGATTGAATAGAATTTTATTATAAACATTTGTCTTGTAAATGGAATTTTTAAAGGATTCTGAATGTAAAAATAAAGAAAAAAGTGTGCAAGACAATAAGAAACACTACCTGCCAAAAAAAGTGAAGTTTGAAATCGGTTGAAAAATGTAGGAAATCCGATCTCATATATAAACGAACACACACACACACACACACGCACACACACACAACCTAGGTTTTATAATAAGTATAACTCGATATGAGTTGTCCCCCTTTCCTTCTGACGACAGAATCGTGTTTTATCGTGTTTTCAAATTAATTTCGTGCAAAAACAATTGTCTTTTTTCCAATTTTTGGTGCTGTCAGAACCACCGCAAGGTATTTTGTGCAGTCCTGTCAAGTTTTGTTGAAATCGGTTGAAAAATGTAGGAAATCCGATCCAATATATAAACGTACAGACACACACACACAATTTGCGTTTTATAAGAAGTAAGATTATTTTTATATAAAATTTATTTACAAATGTTACTTTTGTGTTTGTTGTTCGTTGGTAACTTTTTCGCAATGTTTATATATATATATATATATATATATATATATATATATATATATATATATATATATATATATATATAACGACCGCCTGGTGATTGTGTGCAGTTGCGTGTACGAAACTGGTAGCTGGTAGCTGGTTGCGTTATCGAGGACGTTTTTTTTAATGACATTCCAGTATTGCATCGCGGATTTCTTGACTTAATTTTATTATTAGGCACTCGTACTTGAAACAGAAGCCCCATTTTTATTTTTTTATCTTTTTGATTTTTTTAAGGTGCCTATATAAAATTTAAGTATATACTTTAATAAGAATTTCGGATTAAATATAAATCCATTATCTCTTCAGAAAAAGAGAGAGAGACAGAGGTGGTGGGAATGAGGCAGGCAGAGATAGACTCTTTGCTTTAAAAGAAAAGCTTAAGCATTTGTTTCCACGGAAACTGCAACAGAGTATTTGCAGTAGCATTGTTGAATAGAAAAACTACCAAAATATTTTCTCCATTATTACTATGAACATTTGAGTCTCACATTATAATGGGGATTGATTAAGGCAAAGAATCGCCCAGAATGAGAATTGCCACAAACATCGATGTCACCATTACAGAAACGCATAAGCCAGTGTCTAATTGTGCGATCATTCACGTTTCTTCTCTCTGATATTTCCGAATGTCTATAAATGTACATAGGCGCCGCTTTCCGCATGAAGGACTTCGATGAAACATCTGCGTCGAACGCACTTTCAAATCAAACGCTATATTTTCTGTTTGTCAGGCAAAACTGGTTGATTGGCAAGAACTATTAACCTCCACTACTATAGCATCAATATACACCTGAGACAATATCAAAGAAAGTAATAAAATAGGAAGCAGTACTTAAGGGCGTCATATATATATATATATATATATATATATATATATATATATATATATATATATATATATATATATATATATATTTTTTTTTCATAGATACAAATGTTTAAGTAAATGTTCTGTTTATAATAAACAGTATTAAACAACATTTACTGGCCTGAATGTCCGAGAAATTTTCACAAAAAATATTCGTCCTCCGGCAGGAATCGAACCTCTATCCTATACGGAATCGTCATATGCCCAGACGTGCCTTTAACCGATGTGGTCACAGAGGAGCGTTCAGTTCGCAAGGTCGATTTTACTGTATTTAAACTACAATCTTCCATGAATCTCTCACGTACGTTCATATCTGCTCATGGCGTATCCCGATATAAACAAATGAGGTCAAACATTATGAAATGGACAAACTCCGACAATTATTTTAAGACATTTTTATGTTTATATATGTGTGTGTGTTTGTACGTACGTATATAAAGAAAAAAATCACATGTATTCATTAATATTAAAAATATGTATTATTTTTGTATTATACGAATATTTTTCACCTATTAAAATGGATAAATGAGATTTATTTCTATTGAATCAATTTTTTTCAGTTTTCAATGCATATATATTTATTACTCACCTGTTTACAGTTAATTATAAGTAAATTATGCTTATTCATTAGTTGCAAACCCAATAAATTAAAACTTTCTATGTGTACGAATATTTGTTCCGCCCACTGTATATATATATATATATATATATATATATATATATATATATATATATATATATATATATATATATATAATAGTACAGGTAATGGATACGTTGGTATATAATCCGGGCGGATCCTAGTAATATTAATTATTAAAAGTGATCCACAGTCAACTCGATGTTTTTATCTTAACAAAGCAGAGCATATATGTTTTTACACCCCAAAAAATCAAAATTACATCAACATAGAGAAAATCTATTTCAAACCGTTCTTCACACGGCTATCGTCAGCCTCTAAGTGCTTGTCTCGGAGCATTGTTCGAAATTTATTTTCTAAGTCAGTCCTCCTGCAGTAAACACCCTGTTAATAAGAGTGGGTTTATGTTCGCAATTGGTGGGGACGGTCTGGTTTGGAGTTTATTTATGACCAGGATATTTGTTTGTAGTTTTATATCAGTTCCTGCTATGTGGTGTTTTTTTTTTATGAAGGCCCCGGGGTGTGTTATTCTGGGATTTACAGTATGTAGTTTTGTACTACTAATCGATGGGAGATATAAACTTAAGTCTGTTAAGATTAATGTAAATTATTTGAGTTAAGATTATAAATTGTGGGTAATGGCTTTTTCATTTTATTGTTAAGCCTTCGACTATTTTTATTCTTTTTTTCCATGTAGATGTAGGTATTATGTTTGTTTTTTCTACTAGTATGTTTTGGATGGAGTCTGGTAAGTTTGTGTGCATAAATGGATCCTAATAGAGCTGTGGTCATATACGTGTTAGAAGTTAACTAAAAAGCTTAATCGTAGTATCTTGTTTGTCGTGTTTAATGACACGCACAGAGACACACAGATACACACAGACAGACAAACAGACACACACACACATATATATATATATATATATATATATATATATATATATATATATATATATATATATATATATATATACAACCATGTGCAAATTAAATGGAACATCCGCTTTAGTTTCTTTTCTTTTACGATAAGATCAGTTTTAGACCCACTGGAGTGAAAGGGTGTAATTGATTTCTGTTTTCCCCTTTAGGTCAGTTGCAGTGGTGTGCAATAATAGGAATTTATTTTCGGGATGCATGATTAAATTTGTTTGGCCTTGAAAAATATTGCGTCATCTTTGATTGCAATAACGTTTTTATTATGCCGAGAAACTATTATCTCGACTTTCGATTAGTTGTCCTACAGCAGTTGTCTACGATTAACGTTACTCCAAGGAAGCGTACGAAAGCTGTAACGGTGCATGTACACACTGGCAAGCCTTACCAGTTAGCAAAATCAAAGTACTAGAGACTGGTCCGGAAACTCTCGCTATTTAAATATATTCGAGAATCTGTGGTCAGTCTGCAAGGAACGGTTCCGGGTAATGTAGATACGAAGTACTTGCATGTGCACTGGGTCATGTTTCATAGGAAAGATACGAAAATTGGTAAATAATTACGGAATTCTTCGTTTTGTCTCAATTAATTTGCACAAGGTTATGTGTCGACATATATATATATATATATATATATATATATATATATATATATATATATATATATATATATATATGTATAAACGCACACATAGAGTTCAATACAAAATTAAGTGAGCGCCTAAGATAATAGTTAAAATGTGTCTCCTTTTTCCGGATAATCAACAAATCTTAATTAAACTTTATATTCATTAAGATTCATTAAGAAAACTTTTATTAAACAAGTTACATTCACTTTCAAAAATTTTATCAAGCTGGAATAATTGAAATGATCTGTGATTTCGGAGTCTTCATGTTTTTGAGGAATTTAAATTAGTATTAATATCTACCCCCGTTTCAAACATCACATTCCAAATCCTTTTTATCTGTTAGGTTATTTAGTGTCTTCATAATATTATCGCATGCCGACCATGAGTGTCATGCATGCATTGGTTTAAGCAAAAGTGTCTTAATTGTCGAAGCAGTATCATCTTTTTAACTACCTCTTAACTTCTCGCCGGATTTTTCCATCCCCAGAGGATAAGATTTGTGTATACAGAATGAATTTCAAGAAGCAACAAATACTATTCTTAAAAGTTTGCTCAATACAGAGTAGAGCAAATATAATTATTTATTCGAAAATTATAACATAAATGTGATAAAAAATCACTTTTTGAATTCTCATCTACTTGTATTTTGATTGGTCATTCCAGCTTATGTAACAGCGTTTCCCTTAGCGAGGGATGTTTGATTGAGATGGACCTTTTAAAACTCTTTATTCTACATTCAACACCATCACTTGATAAGATACCAGAAGTGTTGAAACAAAATGGCTATTTTTATAGTGATTTTATAACTTATTTATGTTATAATTTTCGAATAAATATTTATATATATATATATATATATATATATATATATATATATATATATATGCAGCATATCTTCATTCGAACATGTTTTATTGGATAATATAGACATATTATGTCAACCGTATCTACTCATGTATCACGACTTTTGAATACTTTTGAACTTAAATTTCAAGGGGTCATACATACAAGATAGAAAAATAGCTTCAGGCCTTGGCTACGCCGATGATCAAAATATATATCAATTTGCTGTAGTAAAAAATGTAGCTGTATTTAAAATAAACATGATTTTTTATAAAATTGCGGTTATACTTAATTGTAACCAGTAATCATCCATGTAATAGTCACTGGACCGCTCCAGTAAGTACCTGGCACTTCGTGCAATCCTCTATCTATAAAAGAGCCAGATCAGGCCTAACGTAGTTCTGATGTCATTTTTCCAGGATCGATAGAGTACAAAATCGTCTTCAAAAGCGTCTGATAAATGATATTCCACTCTGCAATTCCTCTCTCACAGACGGACGTCGCAAGCTTTTGACTATTTTCCACAGAAAGTACTCAAACGAAATACATTCTTTAGTTACACAAGTTTTAACCTTCCCGGCTAGGAATGCCATGGTACGCGTATTGGAGCGAACCACCCCCATCCCCCTCTGTATACCAATGGTGAGAAGCAAATTTCTCTCGAGCAGCTTCTTCCGGAAAACCACTGCTTTGTGGAACAGATTCCCAAAATGATGTTTTCCTGAACAATACAATCTTAACTTATTGAGGTCAAGGGTTAACCGTTATCTTACTGACATATCCGCTTAAACTAAGCCTCATATTCTTTAACCCTCTACCTCGTGTGACCCCCGGTCTTGTAAAAGGTGTACGACACTTTGAAAATGCTATCTCCTTATTTTTCTTTATATATGTTTCTCTAGATTGACACAGAGAGATAGACACCCATGAATGATGACGTAATATTCGAAATCTATGAAATGAAAGACAATGCATATATGTAGAAAAAACATAGAAAATATACATGTATAGAAAAATGTCAAACTAAAAATAAAATTATTTGATAATGGCGAACGAGACATGACGAGGATACCAACTTCGTTTTGAGTAGTAACTCAAAGAGAAGAAAACGATTGGCTTTGTTTTTTTTTTTATTATTATTTATTTTATATCTTTCAGTTGTTATTCTAATTTGCGTTCTTCTCTTATTTTCAGCTTATTTTAAAAAAAATATATTTCTTTACCTTTCAATTATTTGACATATCGATTTTTTTTTTCAGATGAAATGCTTTTCACTTTTATCATTCTATCATACGTTTGTACCCGGCATTGTTTTCTATATTCTTTCGATATCGTTCTTTTTTTTTCTCTTGTTTTCTAGCTTTTTTCTTAATTGTCTCTTCTTTTTTAGGCATACACAAAACACGACCGAATTTAGAAAGATGCCCGCTTTTATTTCCCGCCATTCGCTCATTACCATTTTTTGTAATTGTCGCCAACTTTGATATATTTTTTTTCTTTTTTAAATATCCCTTTGAATGACCAAACAGAAAGAAAAATATTCTTCGAGAATACATAAAGATGAGTTGAAAATAACATTGTACTAGAAAAAAAATAGATAAAGAGAAAGGAAAACGAACAGATATATACAATATCGATAAAAAAAGGTGCAAACTGTTTCCGTTCAATAAACACGTCATCTAGTGTAATTGGCCGTCGGCCATATTGGTCATGCGATGTTTTTCATATGAGTTAAAAGCGTCTATTGTGTTCTTAGGGTACAGAAACTTGTTACAAACTCGCCAACATCAGATATGATTACGTCTAATTATATAACTTCATAATTTTATGAAAAAAATGTACGTCTGAGAGAGAGAGAGAGAGATAGGAATAATGAGCGGCTCCTCGATTTCTGAACACACACCTGTGTGCTTGGGACATTTGTGTGTGTTTATAAACCACAAAGCCAACCTATGCAACTATGGTCTATGCTGAACAGGCCTTACAGATTCTCGAAGAGGGTGCACAATCAGGCGTAAATAACAGCTTGAATTAAGCCAGTATTATCGAAGCGTCATTCAAGTTGTTTTATTTTCAATATATATATATATATATATATATATATATATATATATATATATATATATTGTTATAAATATGTTTTTTTCACACAAAAACTAATGCAAAGTATTTGAACATTCAAGAATGAAATAATAAAACAAAAATTTATCCTTTGTAATTAATTTAAAACATAAATTTTTATTTTCATCTTCCTACAAATATTGGTATAACTTATTTTTAAATTCTCTGAGTTTTAAACGAACATAAAAATTCATAATTCACTGTTTGAAAAAGGATACAAAGAAAGTTCCATTCAGATTTTAAAGGTTGTGGGGTTAAAATAGCGTGATGTTTATTTTGATGGATGTTTTGTTGTATCAGTAACCTTTGCATCTGTAAATTTACATTGAGAACTGTTTTGTAAAAACAAAAATATATAATAAGAATATATATATATATATATATTATTGTTTTCTTTTTTTCATATATATATATATATATATATATATATATATATAAATTTGTAATTAATTTGTGTGTGTGTGTGTGTGTGTGTGTGTTTTTAAATTTGTGTGTTTTTGCACATGTGTGTAATTCACTGTTTCAAGGATGTCCATTCAGACAAGGGTATGTGTGTGTTATTTGTTAACTTTTTTGTATTTGTGCTCTGTAAATTTATATGTAACTGTTTACAGGGGTTTAAAAGAACACCGGGTTATATAAAATTTGTTCTTTTTTTTTTATTCATAAAGACAATGACAAAATGTCCGGGTTCCCCACAAAAAATATAAATATATATATATATATATATATGTGTCCTCAACGACACATTGCCCATTGGATAAAGACGTCATTTAGGCCCAGTAAGTAGGCAAAAAGTGTTGCGAGTTCAATACCAGGCAACAGCACTGATGAAACAAAATTTAGAGAGTTGAGTTAAAGGAAAATAACTGAGACATCCGGAAGCGGCATGGCACGTGAAACAAGAACAATCGGTGGATGAATTATAAGCTTCGATTCTAAATTGCTACCTGAAGAAGACCTGAGCATACAATGGCTGAAATGTTATGAATATGGCAATGAAGATGAGGATAACAGTCAGAAAAATGTAAATAATGCAAGTAATCATATATCCGCAAATCCTTCGTTATTAAGTTTAAATATAAAATCCGTGATGCAATTCAAAAACACTTTTAGTTTAGGTCCGGGATCCAGTTTCAGTAACGCGGCGATAATCAGCAGCAAACATTGGATGACTTGGCTGTCTTCGTACTCTGATAAAACCTCGCAACCTCGCATCCGTTACCATTCGCGCTACCGTATGTAAAAATCATATCTGCCTCATCACGATATGAATATACTGCCATTATGAAACGAAACACTTCTCAGTTAACTTGCTACTAAACACGTTAATCTGTGAATAGGGACTACAAACAAATGTACACGAATAACAAATGTAACCTAATCTCTATGGAAACACAGCGCCATCTAACATAAAGTTTATTTCAAATTAATGACTCAAAAACGAATGATTTGCGGACATATGTTTATATGGACTTCTGCCTTTGTCCTGATGTGAGAATACCTCCCCAAAATTTTGTAAAAGTATTTTTGTACACACACACACACACACACACACACACACACACACACACACACACACACACACATATATATATATATATATATATATATATATATATAAATGAACTTTGAAGTCCACATACAGTGGCCACAGGGTGTTTCATGCTGGATGCAATCATCAGTCCGCGAATGCTTCCAGCAAGAAACAGCCTGTCGCCTCTGAGTGCTGACTTCAATGTTTACTTTTATATTTATATTTACATACGCTCTATCTCTGACATTGAGCACTTTATCCCATAAATACAGCACAACTTCAAAATTATTATATATTTATATATATATATATATATATATATATATATATATATATAATTTGATTGCCCATTTGATATTACTGTTCATATTTATTGTACACTTTTTTAATGAAGGATATGAGATGAAATGACGTTATTCCAATCTCTGTGCCTTTCCGGTCCAAGGAAACATACATAAATCATTATACACACACACACACACATATATATATATATATATATATATATATATATATATATATATATATATATATATATATTGACAAGGCTTCGTGACGCGTTAAGAAAATTAATATAAAACGGTTAAATCCATGTCATTTAAAATATATAGCATAAATTAATCCAAAACTAAAATAATTTAAATACTAATTTGAATATAAAACAATCAAGAATATCATTGAAACACTTTCGTTTATTAGACATGTAATTGTGTCACTTGGAGTCCTTCATAGCTTGCCTCGACTTTTCGCCTGAGTTCATGAATATTTATCAGCCTTCTTAAATTTACATTTTTTTTTCGGAAAAACAATAACATTTTGCTCTTGTATATAAATAATTGTTACAAAATAAAATCCTTTCATGCGCTGTGATAAAACTGCACTGAGGTCGAAACCCGTCGACTAAGATGACTTTTCATTTTATCTTTATTCATTTTGACTTTTATAGATATACTCTATTTGAAATGTCACACACAAACACACACACACACACACACACACACACACACACATATATATATATATATATATATATATATATATATATATATATATATATATATATATACCCATATGCAATCAATTTAAACATGCGAAATTAATTTTTCTTACACACACACAATTACACACACACACACACACACACACACACACACATATATATATATATATATATATATATATATGTACGTATGTAAATATAAAAGTGACGATTGCGTGCAGCATGAAACAGCCTGTCGCCTCTGAGTGTTGACTTCAATGTTTACTTTTCTATTTATATTTACAAACGCTCTATCTCTGATATTGAGCAGTTTATCCCATAAATATAGCACGCCTTAGAACTATATTTCTTCATATATATATATATATATATATATATATATATATATAAATATATAATATATAAATAATCTTGACATTTTTTTTCATTCTGAGCTAAAATATATCAATTGAATATGAAGATAACCATTGAAAGGATTTTGCAAAATAATTTGTAATTCGAAGAATAATTTGAACTTAACACAACAACATTATTAGTATCGACACTGAATACAATCCCCTCGAGTTATGGCGACCATTGCTTCTCACTTGATCTCACGTGAAAGACACGAAATTCTCATAGAATCACTGTTAAAATAATTTGAACTTTAAAAGATAACGCGACGGAAGCGTCAAAGATTTTCAGTAACAAAATATTTTGTTTCGTCTCTCGAGTGATTCATAATTTCAAGCTTCTGGGCGAATTTTCCAAAATATCCATTTTGAAAATTGCCCCGCAAACATCGTAATTTGAAGAATATCGGAGAGAAATAATGAAGATAATAATGGAAAGGTGTGGGTAGGGCTTCATACGACTGAGGAATTTTACTAATAGCTAAAATCGAAATAATGATAAAGACAAAAATTCTATAGAATTCTTTATGCTTCTCGTAGACGAATTAGTTGTTATAACAAATGATCGTTGTTAGATGGATAAAACTAAAATATAATGAATACAACGGATGAAAACTAAATGAAGATTAATGATGAAAAAATGCCACTCGTCATTTGTTTATTATTAAAATTATAAATATTCGTATTGAATAATGTAATAAATTGTATTTTAAAATATGAAAATATACGAAATATCTGTTTCAGATTTTGTTATATACAATACGTATGAATACTAATGGGTATGTCCCAATCTTCATAAATACGTTGTACACTATTGTAAGTGGTGATTATATGCTGCCTAAGTAGTCCACTACAAGCAGTGGTTTACGTATTTCAAGCCGTTGGCGAGTATTTTATTTTATTGATGTTATAAAAATAATAATTTTGTTGATGTTATAAAGAAAACTACCGTTTTAGTTATTCCTCATTCAATAACCTTTTCTAGGTTTTAACAGATTTATATATTTGTATAATTAATATAGATATTGATTTGTTTCATTTTTTTCAGTTAGTTTAATATATGTGATAATTAAAGTCTTTGAGCTCCTAAATATATTTTATTCAATTATAATTAATAAGAACTATACATTATACATTATACTGAGAGTGCGTGAATAAAAATTGTGTATAAAATTCAAAATTTATCTACTTATTACAAACCTACAGAAAAACACTAAACAATAAAATTAGTAAATAATATTATTTAAATTACTATTTAATTATTGATTGTTAAATAAACATAAAATCACTAACGATAAATAATGCTAGTTAGCTAATCATAATGAAATTACGATATATAATTATTAATTATAAATTATTATATATTATAATTATGATTTATGTAGCCCTAACGCAATTAGCAACTAGTGCATAATTAGACAAGTTCTAACCTTTATCTGTAAGATCCGCCATTTGACGGACATTGTAACGAACTGTTATATACCATACCTATGAACACTAATGAGTAAGTCCCAATCCTCATAAATACGTTGGACACTATTGTATGTGGGGGTAATATACTGTCTAAGTAGTCCACCACTAGCAGTGGTTTACCTACTTCGCGCCGCTGGCGAGTAATGTATTTTGTTGATGTTATAAAGATTACCATTTCATTTCCAACCTCCGTTTTGGTTATTCCTCATTCAGAAACCTTTTCTAGGTTACAACACGCAGCAACCTCATTCCCTTCATTAGTAAGAAATAAATTCCACTCGAACAGCTTATTCCGCACAAACTTTGTGGACGCGACACCAAAGAGGATGCTTCTTTGATGACTACAATCGTAACATGTTCAAACTTACGTTTAACCGTTATCTTCCTCAAATATCCTCACAAACTATGACTCTTATATCTTACGCTATATCGCTCTCCCCCCATTGATTTTCGTGTCTTGTAAAGAGTGTGCATTATTATTAATAAAAAGAGAAACATGTTACAATTATCAAAATAAAAATAAAAGGATAAAATTACTACCTACTAAATAAAATGAAATCAATACTTAACTAAAGCTAACAAAATTATTACTTAAAGTTATTAAGTAAACGTTATTTGGTTATTAACTTAACGTTACTATATAATGAATATTTTAATGATAATAAAATTATTAAGTATTTTTTAAGTTTTTTCTTATATTGAAATTGTTCGCAAAATAATATTATTGTTTAATTAAATGAAAGGAGGAAATTTAACTAATTTCAGTGGAATTAGTACTTGAAAATTATGAAATTAATACCTGACCATTGAAAATATCTAATAATCCCCAAAAGAAGTTTACTATCTAATCTATGTTAAATCGATTTCTGCCTAAATAAAAGTAAAAAAGTACAATACCATAAAAATAAATTATGAAAGCGTTAAATAAATAGATAAATAAATAGAAATCGGTCTGTAATAGGAAAACATCAAAGATGGTGTCTGCACTTTTGTCTGGGGAACTTTGGACGAGATAAAGGCATATGACAAAAAGGAACAATTAAGAGAGTCAAACGTTATAAGATTGCTGATAAGATGACATGAACATACATTAAATGAAATGAAAGGGGAAAAGAAATATAATTGTCCAGATATTTCAAAACGCGAGCAAATGAAATTACGTATGTGATGAAAAATATATGATTGTAAAAATGACATCTGAAGAGAAAAAATTCATTGAAACTACAAGCATCTTAATATGGTTGCCAATATAAAGAGAGGTAATTATTATAAGCTACTGGTCACGTGGTTTTAATTAGGCATTCATACGAAGAAAGACAATTACGGTAAAGAGAATATTCTTGCAAACCAATTTTTCATCACATTTGCACAAATTCATTTTATGTTGTTTTAATAATAACGATTGATAGCCCTTGAAGAACTCCCTTGTGGACAAAGGTGAACTGCATCAGGAGGGCAGAATGGCGGACTTTTTTAAGTCAGTAACAGTCACCTTTAAAATTAGTTTATTAAAACTTCTTATGTTGTAATGATTGTTGGTTATTTTCATTGCAGTTATGAAAGTCATGATCTCTAAACTCTATAGAAAACTTCTTGGAAATATTAAAAGATGAATATATGAGAGTTCAAATCAATATTCAATATCTATGGTAAAGAATATAAATCCTTGGAAATAATGTTTAAAACAAAATATTAGAAAACGTAATAAAGTCAAATGATAAACATATTAGATTTTCAACATTAAATGAGGCATTTTATAGGAAATGAATAAAACACTTTTGAATTGTTGAATAACTAATTTATTTTGTTGAAACAGACGCCATGTCGATGAATGACTATTCTCCAACATACCTCAAAATTCTTGATCTCATCTTTAATAAGTGATAATCAGGAGGAGATATATCAGATTAATAATTTCCGGTGGTATATGCGAGTATATATACATATATGTATACAGATAATCAGATTTTGTAAGTAAAATCTGATTATCTGTAAAATAATGAGAAGACAACTTGTGCGTTGATTAGACAATGGCAGGAGTTGAAATACTTTTACTGATGAAAAAAATTAAAGAAGACATGTAATAAAATATTTGTGTAAAACAATTGTCGGCAATATTAGCACCAGTTGAAAGAAAATCATAATAATTTTCATAAAGTTTGTTTTGCATACTATTCTCCCAAGACAAGTGCTATCGTTCTATTTTTCACCTGACACACAGCCCAAGAGCCAGTCAAGTTAGAAGTTTACTGGATGAAGCTGTTTTATGGACGCAAGATTATTAGGATATTTTGGATAGAATACAATTGACTCTGGGCTGGAAGATGTTAAGGTTGTAGCTGTATACGAATAGTCAACTTAGTAGCATGTTCCACAAAGCAGGGAATAGAAAGTTATTACAAATGGAATAGTAAGTGAAGTAAGAAAATCCTAACATGTATAATTGGCATGGTGAATTCATTCAACTGGCGGAATGTAACTCGGAAGGTTTCTATGGAAAATTATAGACTATACAATATTTTTCAATCAATGTAAAATATATACTTAAACTTAGCTGATATATTTCCAATCTCATTATATGTATGTCCAGAAATTATTACTAGAATATATTCCTTAATATATGAATTATTATTAATTTATTATTACTAAATACTATAAAGAAATTGATTTGCATAATAGTATCTTTATACACTATATATTAATTTACAATGTGATGAATAACAATCGGATGGAGTAATAAAATCCCCGACTACCAAATATGATAATGTAAACATTTCTGATAGCATAATAGATGAAATAAACGTATCAGATTTATCAGATGAAAATAAGTATATAATAAAAAATGAATTATGTATTATTTTAATACCTATAGTCAGGTGGTGTGAAAAAAAAAACGGATAATACAATTTGTAAATAAAAATATATTTGAACAAACCGATATCGGTGGCGGGGGGGGGAAATTCAGTAAAAAAAGAAAAGACTGAAGATATACGTTTTGGTTGGGAAAAATCAATCAACACAATTTTTACTTAAAAGAAAAAAAATACCGACAGAGTAAATTAACTAAAAACGTAAACGTGCTCAATATACTAAATAGAGCCGATTCTAAAAAGACTATTTAGTCTGAACCTACCTACCAAGTTTTCACCTAAAGGATCGTCAGGGTGCTACTGTTCCACAAAGCTGAGAATAGAACGTTATTACCAATGGATAAGAGGTTAAGGTTGTATCTGCAAATAGGTAGTACCCTGAAGATCCATTAGCTGAAACCTTGTTAGGTAGGTTCTGGCTGACTACTTTTTTTTTCTATATAGGTTTATTAAGACAATGATATCACGAAAGCCCTTATTGCATAATTTAATCTGAGAGAGTTTAGAACAATGTGACGAAGATTCTGTTGTTAATAAGACTTGCTCTCACCTGGTCCACATGTACTGGCGTATAAACTTAACGAGTACAAATAATAAATTAGCTTGTGTGAGACGATTAGCTAAAGAAAAATGATAATCGTTTTGATGAAGTAGATGTTGATGATGATAATTATGATGGTTGAAATATTTTTTTCTGACTACGCCCGGCAATTTGGTTGTCAATCGCATGAGTTTGAATTAATCTGTTTGTAGGAATACCATAATCCAACTTAAACGTTTATAAAATGAAATTTCACATTGATAACAATGATAAAAAAAAAAAAAAAAACGCTCGCTAATTCCTAGAAAAATTAAAAATGATGGACGAGCTGAAAATGGAAGTATAATTGCAGTTTACTTCCTGAGGCTGCGTCAGATTTAATACATTTCCGCAAGGTAACTGTTTGCTGGTGTTTATATTGCAGCGGACGTGGAGTGATCGTAAAATAGTAAACGTGAGGGTGGTGGCAGGCAGAAAGAAAGCGAGATAAAGAACAGAAAGACGGAGAAAGAAACAAAGAACATTAAAAAAAAAAGAGGAACATATTATAAGTTTCCAAGATCAGCTTTTGTACAATGTTATTTAAATCTAAGACATTAATTCCTTATTACTTAAATATTCACTCAAATTTAGAATATTGTTTACAAGCTTTTTAAAAAAAACATTCATCGTCTAGAAAGTAAATTATACAAGATATTTTTCTTATCTTTCTTATCTTGTTCGAGATATCGTGTTTTTCCAGGACGTGGGAGATAATGACTCTCCACAACTTCCTATTCTATGTTATCTCTTAGCAAACATTTGCCTTTTACTATACCTCCCATTCCCAATTAAACAATGTTGCTATAGATAATATTTTAGATGTGAAGTTTCGGCCAAGTGTCCTCTGACTATCTTCAAATGAAGATTACTTTGGCTTTATTGCATGCGCATTATATTATCTTTGTCCATTTCATGATCGGTCATGTTCGTCGCTGCTAAAACCGAGTAAATAGTGTTTTACTATCTGATACATAGATTGAACGCACAACCACGAGCTTATAGCAAGGATTGACTAAACACCGCTTATAGCCACCCCCATGCCGTCACAAAATGCACCATTATTCATTTTTAGAGCCTTTAAAGATAACATCAGATGGATTCAACGTTTGATTTTATTTAAACTATTTACATTGTTCGGACTATTTTCTTCATCTTTATTGTCATATTCACGACGTTCCGGCCTTTGTACGCTCCGGCATTCTTCGGGTGATATTCCAACGGTGAAGGCCGGAGCGTACAATAGCTGAAATATGAATAGGACAATAAAGTTGACGACAACAGTCGGAACAATGCAAATAGTGTAAATAGTTACAATACATCATCTCAGAAATAGAAACAGATTTGGGATTTATGTCAGTTTCTTATCGCTTTTGAGAGTATTATGATTTTGTACATGAGGAATTATTTGGTCGGAGTTACCTCCTCCTTAGTTCCCATATTGTTACCAGAGGTCTATCTCCCCATACTATAAATACCGGGGACCTTCTTGCCTCTTACTCTTTTTCCCTCAGGCCTCGTGCCGCATTCCACCTCGCGTGGAGGTGAGTTAAATCTCTTTTTCTTCTATCATTTCAGCGGCAAAATGTAAGCTCATGAAGACCAGCGTTTCCTATTCCTGGGAAAACGCTATGAACATTAGAAACATTCACCAAAATACGAAAATTCACCAAAGCACAAACACAAATGTTCCCACACACACAAATGTTATGACTATGTGCCTTGTAATTTGTTTAATACATATTTTGTTGACATATATATATCGGTCTTGTTTGTCTTCTTTCATCTTCAGTTGGACAAATTAAGTCCGCCAGTTTTCATGTAGTTGGACCTTTTAATATTCTACCAGGAGTTACACACGTGTTTCAAATAAACACACTCCCAGTCCATTACAATTTGATTGATATAGTTTATAGCATTATATAAACGAGGTTTCGGAAACTATTTTATGCTCATAGTCAGGCAACGATTATTTAAGATATATTTCTGACCGGAAAATGCATTAGAAGGGACTTAGTTGAAAGAAATAATTTCAAAGTCTTATGCAAGGTGCATTTTAGGGACATGTTAAATATTGGTGATGAAAAATAGATTCATTACGAGAATATAAACAAATAAATCCATAAATAATTAAAGAGATGTAAGGTTCAATGTAAATTCTTTATCACCAATTTTTAGAAACTAGTAAAACGGAATTTGGCGCCTTTGAATGGGGTATCAGAACAGAAAGAAACTTTCTTTTTCCGGCAAATAAATATCCCCTTTTATATGGAGTCTTTCCCCTCTACAGTGTATGCGGTCAACATATTTTCGGCCCCGCCGACAGAGCAAATAAAAATATCAGCATATTAAAAACTTAAAAAAGAACATTTAAATTTTTGAAAAAATAATAATTAGGAGTAAAAATATTAAATTCAAAAGATAATTAAACAATTATTAAATTTAATCATAAAATTTTACTATATTTCTGAGATGATGTATTGTAACTATTTACACTATTTACATTGTTCGGACTGTTGTCCTCGTCTTTATTTTCCTATTCACAACATTTCAGATATACGTTGGATTATCACCCGAAAAGGGCCGGAGCGTACAAAGGCCGGAACGTCGTGAATATTATGTACACTATTTACATTATTCAGACTATTGTCGCCATATTTATTACAACTTTCGTGCGTTGTACGCTGCAACCTTCTTCACTTGGTTGGAATTTCGCTCACTGGGATAAACTGTTCTAGTTCCACGCTTTAATGGATGCCAATTATCTCTCCACGTTCTCCACTGCCTTAATCCAGTATTACACCCACACTCTTTGGGTCCTGTCACTGGATCTAACCAAGAGCATTTATCAACAGTGCCATGTGTCCTTGAGGCCTTGTATGAATTTCTGAGTATTATAAACCTAATGTCTCAGCAATCATTTTTTACCAGTGCTCATACTGCAATTTTTGTTATTATTATTGTACATTTTTTTTACCAGTGCTTATACTGCAATTTTTGTTATTATTATTGCACATTTATTTTTACCAGTGCTCATATTGCAATTTTCTCTGTCACTCAGTATTACTGGTTTCTATATTGTATACTTATATATTTCTATGCTTGGTCGGTTTATTTTACTAATAAGTATTAAATTTAATTAAATTAAAAAAAAAAAAAGATTTCCCCTTTTTATTCAGCAAAGAGTTTCCAACTTAAACATATAAATATCCTGTACGTAGGTTTGTGGATGTACGTCATGCGTATCGATTATTGACACGCAAAGTGGAATCGAAGTGCCGAGTTCAAATCCATTGCGTTTATGTATCGTTGGGAGTAATATAAATACACCCCTTTCTCTCCTTCCTACGGGTTATATAGCAAAGTATGTTACTTCTCTAGATTTGATTGACTACCAGTGTAGGAGACGAACAACTCTGAATTAAAAACCGGTGGGGTTCGGTGCTGGCCACTCCACACATTATTTTTTTCTTGCCACAGGAACTACAGCAAAAGCGTAGTGAAAGCGTGGCCCTATATTTCACAGGGGAACTTAACAGTTCAAAGGAACGAGGAGGAAGTTGATGTGCAGTTGGTCTGATGGTTAATAGAACGAAAAATGATTCGGTGAGCCGACTTAAAATTCCTGATGAGTTTGTAATCTCTTCGTACGAATTTCCTTGGGAAATGCCTAAATCTATCTCTTTTTTTTCTCTCTCTGCTATGGGCAAAATATGCTTCATAAGTTGCCTTGGGTTGCATCCGTCCCTGGAGAAGTAAAACTCTAAAACCAAAGAGTGAAATACACTCTTTACGACAGCTATGAGTATAAAACTGGCAAGACTGGCAATTTAATCTAGCCAAAAAACGACAATATAATTGATATACATCTTCAACAATTTAAGGCATTCTGATTCCATGGCTTCTTTTTTTATGTGTCAATCACGTTACTAGTTTGCCTTATTTGTTAGATTTTCCCAAACGAGTTAATTTATATTACCCCTTGTATTACATAAGAAAGAAAGAAAGAAATAGGAAAGAAACTCTGAGAAAGAATGAAAGAAAGAAAGAAAGAGAAAAATGACAGGAAAGAAAAGTATGAAGAATGCACGGAAGAAGAACGAAATATGGAAATATATTTTATAGAGAAAGAAAGATTAATAAATGAAAAATTACGAAGTTAAAGAAAGAAAGAAAGAAAGAAAGAGACAGTCAAGAGGAAAAAACGGAGAAAGAAACTAAATAATTTCAAAAAGGAGCCAAAAGATATTTTATCCATCAAAGAAAGAAGCTATGAGAAGAAAATATATATTAGGTTGGTGCATAATTATCAGGCGTTATAAGGAAATATTTATTATGAAAAAGAAACATAATTCAACAATAACATTTTTAAATGTGTCTGATTATCGACACGCATTTTTATAAAAATAAACAACTAAAATAAATAACTTTTTAAAGAGTAAACAACACAGTAATGTTCATTAATGAATAACTCACCTGGAGAAACGCCTGATAATTATGCACCAAACCACTAATATAGCGATACGCAAAATGTTGAATAAATGAAGAAATAAAATGAAACATTGAAGAAAAAGAAAAAAAAAGGATGCAAAAAGAATGAAAGAAAGCTACAAATAATCATACAATATCAAAGAAAGAAAGAAAGAAAGAAAGAAAGAAAGAAAGAAAGAAAGAAAGAAAGAAAGAAAGAAAGTAAAGATCATGACAAAGAAAATTGAACGAAAGAAAGAGGAGGAGGGAGAGGGGGAGGGAGATAGATAAATTAATTTGAAGAAAAAAGGTTGAAAGAAAAGAAAGTAAAAAAAAGCAACAAATAAGATCGAACAATCAGTGATTTTTTTTTTCTTTTCTTTCCCATGCGCTCGAGTTCGAAATGATTTGCCTCAAGTAAAGAAAACTACCCCCCTTCTCCGCGTCAACCATTCGGAGATTATGATTGAGACGTCTACGCAATTGAGAATGGCAGGATTACTTAAAATATAAAATCGAGAGGAATAATGAAATAAATTATAAAAATACCAAGTATAAATGAACAAATGAAGGAAAGGTATTGAAAGCCAGCAGTAAAATTAAACATCGAATTCTTTAAGTTGTTATTTCTTTAAGATGCCACTTATTAATTTCACTGTTATAGGCATATATATATATATATATATATATATATATATATATATATATATATATATATTTGCAGGTAGATCTCTTTAATTCAGATTCATGCGTCAAAAATAAGCCTCTTAGACTTCTCTTTCTCTCTTTCTCTATCTCCCCACATATACAAACACAAGCACACAGACACAAACACGCACACACAAACACACACGCACAAACACACACACACACACACACATATATATATATATATATATATATATATATATATATATATATATATATATATATTATAATTTCGAAATTATAACATAAATATGTTATAAAATCACTACAAAAAAGCCATTTTCTTTTCAACACTTGAATGTTTCAACACTATCTCTTGATATGACACCAGAAGTGTCGAAACAAAATGGCTATTTTTGTAGTGATTTTATAACATATTTATGTTATAATTTTCGAATAAATTATATTATTAATTTGTTCTACTCTGTATTGAGCACTCTTTTAAGAATAGTATTTTTGGTAATTGGAAGTTATTTCGTATACACCAATCCTATACTTGGGTGTACACACACACACACACACACACACACATATATATATATATATATATATATATATATATATATATATATAGTCTTAAGGTGTGCTATATTTATGGGACAAAGGGCTCAATATCAGAGATAGAGCGTGTGTAATATAAAAGTGAACATGACGATTGCATCTAGCATGAAACAGACTGTCACCTCTAAGTGTTGGACTTCAATGTTCACTTATATATATATATATATATATATATATATATATATATATATATATATATATATATATATATATATAGGCGAGTGTGATGGATTAATTGTCATCTGAATTAGCAAAAATGAAAATAATACTGGCATCTCATTTTAACAGGTATATTTACCAAAATTACACAAAAAATATCTTGAAATACTAAAGAATAAATTTATTCAATAAAACTGACATTGCTTTCAACCACGGCCACCAGATCATTTCGGAATCTCCTGCAACTCTTCTGCAAGATCTCCTTGTTGAATTTGGTGAATACTGCTATAATCATTACTTTAAGTTCATATTTGTTGTTACAAGGAGATTTGTCGGTCTCTCGATCAATTTCCTCCCACACGTAATAGTTGCAGTCTTGAGAGTTATGTGCCCAGATCATAACAGGGTTCTCCTGCGTGCGTGGCATAGTGCAGAATCCTTTTGCTAGACAAAGAACTTCCAGTATCCACCGTGTTGACCCAGTGTAGCACTGCCTTCTAAAGGCCATTGATGCAGGCCTCCGTGTTGAGTCTGACGCCAAGTGGAAAGTTGAATGGAGGTATAACGTTGCCATCACTATGATCACACCAAATCTTGCACTGTACTCAGATTGACACACAAACACTCTGAAATGTTCATGTTGGAGCTTCCGGCGCGAATGCCACGCAGCAGTACAGCATGTGCTTTCCATACTCTTCACGGAGCTAATTGAGTCATGGTGCTCTTTTTTTCTCATAGACGCTGAACAACTGACCCTACTATACAGTGCACTCGACAAAATCAAAACAATCAAGGCGCATGCGCAAAATTAAAGTATAGCTTAAGGACAACAATTTATGCTATATTATATATATATATATATATATATATATATATATATATATATATATATATATATATATATATATATATAATTTATTCGGAAATTATAACATAAATATGTTATAAAATCACTAAAAAGCCATTTTCTTTCAACACTTGAATGTTTCAACACCATCTCTTATATATATATATATATATAGGATGCAATGGGTAAATTATTTTATCTCTCTCTCTCTCTCTCTCTCTCTCTCTATATATATATATATATATATATATATATATATATATATATATATATATATATATATATATATAGGTAACTATACTGTCTCGAAAACTTTTCGAATTTTTGATTTGCCAATAATCAAATCAATCTCGAAAAAAAAAAAAAGGTTTTAAAAAAAATGAAAGAGCCAGGAACATGAAAGTCTGTCGAAAAAATCGCACAGATACAGGTTCAAAGCCCAAAGAAAAAAAAAACGACTCGAGTAAACAACTAACTAAAAAGAGCTCATGAGGATTGCATCTATTGACTATATATATATATATTGATAAATCTAGGCATATTTATAGGGAAAGAACGTTCAGTATCAGCATAGAGCATTTAAAGGTATGGATAGTGTGGACATAGGAATCAAGATCGCACTGAAGTGTAAAACTGACAGTCACTATACAGTGTTGATTCATACCTCTCTGTGCTATATAGTTATTTTCTAAGCGTAGCTTAGATGTGACACAAGGCCGAAAGTATGGGACACCTAGTGAGGATCGAACTTACTTTTCAGTCGTAACTGATCTAGCGAGACAAGCTTGCTAACCATTATACCACGCCGAGGTGCCCCTGTCTGTGCTATATATGTATTTCATAAGATTATTTGTTGAAAATTGCACGACAGTTTACCGGCTAATCCATTTTCATCGCAAAGGATCTTCCGTACGTATGAGCTTTTAAACAGTTATAGAATAATAGGAAGAATGAACAAAACTTTACCCATTCAAATACTGTCAGCGAACTGATGGATTCAAACTGTGATTGTAAAAATGTCAAACAATTAAAGTTTCCTATATTGTATTCACTTCTTAGGGAGACAAAAAAAGATAAATATGGAACATTGAAACAACAAACATTTATTTAAAAAAGCCAAATAAAATATGCAAGGCGTTAGTGGTCATTTCTGTAAACTAAAGGCTATCGCTTCACAAATTATGCTTTTATTATTAGCAAAAAGTTGACCCACTAAAGGAAATGTCATAGGAGCAATTATACTCACCAATAATAGGAGCAATTATACTCACCAATAAACGCAAATAATAGGCATAAAATTATAGTAGCTATCTATATTTCTGAGATAAGATATTATGTACACTATTTACATTATTCGGTATTATTATAAGGTATTATGTACACTACTTACATTATTCGGACTGCGAATTTTTTATAAGCTCTATACTATATATTAAATCTGTTACGAAAAAAAAAAAACTAAACAAAATGAACACAAAAAGATCAGCTTTAAAAAAGGACTCGTAACTGGAAAAACCGAATGAAAAAAGAATGTTAACAACAAATACTTTTTGCACCCAGCCCAGTTCTGCGGAATCAGAATCAACGTTGAGTTTAAGCAAGCGAATGAGCCAATTGGAGTAAAGTGCCATGCAGATTTAAATTTTTCCCACTTGTGACGAATGCAGCTATCGAATTCTTTTGCCTGCTAGCATGCTAGTTAACATTCGTGTCAGTCAGCTGTTGGCTCTCACGCTGGCCAATAGCATCTTCCTGCCTATTCGTGGCAGCCAGATATAGGCTCTCACTCTGACCAGTAGAAAATGGCCGCAAACCACATGACAACTGCCGTAGAAGCATGAAAATATGTAATATGAAGAAATACCTCTCACATATACCCCCGGAAATACCTCCCACATAATAGTAAGACCCTACCTAGATGAAGATATCGTAATCATTAATGTTTTACTATTATGTGTGATGTATCTCTGGGATGTATATGTGGGATTTATTTATACCCTACCAAGTATATATGTGGTCAAAATAGCTCGCGTAATTCAACTTATAACATCTTGTTTTATTAGAAATATTTACAATTAGTTTGAGATGGTTCGGTTTTATTACGCAGTTCCAATGTTTTTATCATGTAAATGAATGCACTAAATATTTGATTTTATCATGGAAGTCATTTTTTGGCAATAAATTTTGTATTAAACAAGTGATACTGATAAGATTTTTACGATAGTCTAGTAAATGAAAGTAAACGTGTATATATATATATATATATATATATATATATATATATATATATATATATATATATATATATATATATTCCTCTTGAAACAAAATAACTTCTATTGGGGATACATTATAGAAACAAACTAATCACAACGTAAATAAATTAAGAATCATCTAGTCTAGTATTTCTACTATGTATTTATAGATTCTTGGAAAATAAAATATGCTATGTTATAGGTCCTGTCCTGGTACCCCGATATTAATGATATTCCAACCGCTGTAACGGAGTTTCCCTGGGACTTTTCTCTAAATATTTGTATGATAATTGTTCTGATGATTTTTCCTGTTTGGTAAGCCGACTTATCGAATTTAAGCACAGTACTCGATTGAAAAAACAACAATTTTTGCATCAAATCACAACATCAGATGAAAAATAGATACTTTTTGACAACGGTAAGAGATTATGCCAGTAGGTAGATGCAAATGAATCTCTAAAACAATACCCAGAACCGCCTAAAATATAATGGCTACTGTATGGTGGTCTTTCAAATGGGTTATTCATTATTCATTGTTAACAACAACGTATTTTGGACAAATTGAATGTATCTGTCTATATTTCTGAGATAATGTATTATGTACATTATTTACATTATTTGGACTATTGTCCTCATATTTGTTGCCATGTTTATCACAATGTTTCAGCTGTTGTACGCTCCGTGTGCCATGTTTAATGGATGTCAGTTATCAGTTATCTCCTGTTATTTCCCCTCTCCAAGTTCTCCACTGTCTTAACCGGATATTTATTCACTATGTCATGCATCCTCTTGGACAGTACCCAAAGAGTTTGAGTTCAATACCCTGTACACCTATTGGGATGGCCAAGGACACATTCCAAAAGCTGGGCAGAGTATTGCGAGACAGAAGGATTTCTTTGGTAACAAAGAAAAGAATACTGAGCTGTTACGTGACATCTTTCCTACTTAACGGCAGCGAATGTTGGACGGCCTTCTCAAAGATAAAGAAGAGATTCGAAGTGACGGAGATATGGTTCAACAGAAGAATGCTAAGGATATCATTGATTGAGCGTGTGAGAAACGATGAGGTTACAAACAAAGAGGGGGCTTATACATAACATCAGGAAGATGTTTCTGGACACATAATGAGAAAGGAGGGTCTAGAGAATCTGTTACTCACGGGTCGAATAGAGGGAAAGAAAAACAATGAAAAACAACGCGTGACATAGCTGGCGGGCTTAAGCAAGTGGATGACAGAACGGCGTCTGGGGGAGGAAGCAGAGGGAAGGAACTTGTTGAGAGCTGCAAGGGATAGAGGGAGGTGGAGTGGCATGATCGCCTACATCTAGAAAGGAATATGACACATAAAAGAAAGAATCAATAATCGTCATGAGACGATTTGGATTCATAAATTTTTCAAAGGGAATTAAATTAAGAAGTAAAGCTGAGTCGATTTTCCGCGTCGATAACCGTTGAACTACGAAGGTATACTTTTTCAAAATGTTTATCCACCTTATGAACTAATTAGAAATTAATATAATTAAGTCACATTATCTAATTTCTTATTTAAAATATCTGCCGACGTCTGAGAGTTTAAACCTTTGGACTGATTCATATATTTAGTGAAGTAGATGAAATTTCAGAGTAAAAAAAAATGAGGGTATTCATCAAACACTAGCGCTTGTAATTTTTTATTAAATTTTAGTATTCACGGTACCCAAGAGAAAATACCTGCATAGATTTTTGGCCCGAATATTTCTGAAAATACCAAAAAACTAAACGTAAAGAACGTTAACCTCAAAGAATTTGTTTAGAGTAAAAGTCAAAGTATGAGAAATATGCCAGTCAAATTATATAGTCGATTCCATTTTCTTTCATAACAACATTATCGACGGAAGCCTGTGTAAAGAAATTAATTCAAGTGTAGTCCTAATAATGTCCCTTATTAAAAACCTTTTTCATCACAATGATATGAAAGTAATTAAAATTAATAAAAATAATTTTATTGCTTTTATTTTACAGCAATTGGAAGTAATAAAATGTTTTATTATGTTTAATTTGAAAGTAATTAAGTCATTTTTTAATTTCTTTTAACCTAAGAAGTCTACAAAGCCAAAACATCTGAATAATTCTTCAAGCATATATAGAACGTAACGTCACATTCCATATGTCGCGAACAAGTAACGTTCCCTTTATTTACTAATTTGAGTTAAGTCTGAATTAATGAGGAAAATATCAAGAACCGTCTGATGAACGGAATCAGTACAGCAGAAAAGTCTGCGAGTATCAAGTTTAAGCCATGCTCTCTGCTGCGCAACCCCAGCTTGATCGCATATGCGGCGCCATTATTTTCAATCGGCTTTTTAAGCTTATAAATACGAAACTATCAAACGACGTTCTTCAATTCATATAAGTTTTTAGATTGATTTTTGTGCTACTAAAACCATTGTATACTTTGAAGAATGTAATAAGAAAAAAATAAGAAAAAAAAAAACACTTTGCTAAGTCATCAAGGATACATGGCCCCGTGGATAAAGACATTGGCTAGACCCAGTAACTGGATCCAAAGAGTTGTGAGTTGAATACCAAGCCACAGGAGTGATGACGAAAACTTGGAGAGTTTTGTTTAAGGAAAATGATTGAGACAACCGGAAGAGACGTTGCCAGTTATAATTAAAAGCATCTTCCCAAGATCAGATTATTTAAAACAATACTAATGCAATCCACAGTTAAAAAATGAGGATATGTACAGAGTATCCCTAAGTCTGGACACATATGAAGTCTCATTAACGATATTGCTTTCACCTCCACAGATGAAACATGGTTTTGCCGAAAGAAGAAAGAACTGATATACAACCAGACAAACTTAATAACCATCACGAGGCCTCCACTTTATTCTCAAATTCATTAGGCACAATTTAGGAGCAAATAAAGACCAAGGAATTCTAAATGATTGTAATTCTACAAAGAAAACATCTGCCTGTTTTAGCCTTAATAACTGGACAAGATCTGACTTTGTATACACGATTATATATTTAGCTATATTTCTATGTTCATGACTATTTTCTGATCCTATATATGTATCCATATAATATATTGTTTACTTAAGGAACCGGTTATATTTCTGAGATGATGTATTATGTACACTATTTACATTATTCGGACTATTGTCCTCATCTTTGTCGCCATTTTTATTACAATCTTTCGGCCATTGTACGATCCGGCATTCTGCAGGCGGTTGGAACTGAACCCTTTATTTCGCTCACTGAGGTAGACTGTTCTAGTTCCACGTGCCGTGTTTAATGGATGTCATTTATTAGTTATCTCCTGTTAATGCATTCTCCAAGTTTTCCACTACCTTAAAGAGGTATTGAACTCAAACACTTTGGGTCTTATCACTGGATCTAACCAACGCCTTTATCCACTGTGTCATGTGTCCTTGAGGACAGTCTGCACCAGTGAGCGAAATAAAGTGTTCAGCTTTCATCTTGCAAGTTTTGTTCTAGAGAATATTGGCTGCCCTGAAAGAGTGTGTTGAACAACAACATATCCTCAATTCCGCTTCTATTATAAAAATTCGAAGCAGATAATGTTGAATGCTTTGATCGGTAATTCTCTTCCAACTCAACACTCGACTCATTTGGAGTTACCACGCCTGATTTTGTCCCCTTGAATTGAGGCTCTACTGAGTGATATGCGTATAAACCCGTCGCTTGTCTCGGACATGATTTCTAAATTAGATTCCAATAAGGCAAGCGATGGTGACGGGATACCAGCTCTCGCCCTAAAGAAATCTGCACCCCAGCTTGCGCCAGTTCTCTCCAAACTACGCGACTATTGCCTCGTTGATTTCTGCTTTCCAACTTGTTGGAAGTCCTCGTCCGTACACCTTGTTGTTAAAAACTCTGGAAAATCATCTGACACCTCTAACTACTGCCTTATCAGTTTCCTGCCATATTTCGCCAAAGTATTCGAGGCTTTAATCAATGCTGATATGGTTAAGCATCTTATCTCTCACGACCCACTTTCTGATAAACAATATGGTATCCGTTTTGCCCGGTGTACCACTGAGGTGCTTACGTTCATAACTGAATATGTATACCAAGCTCTTGATAATAACGGCGAAGTTCGAGATGTGGCTCTAGATATCTCAAAGGCGTTTGACAAGGTTTGGCTTGCCGGTCTTCAAGGCGGCGGTATTACATGCCGATTATTTGATTTAATCCAATCATTTCCATCAAATCGTGAAATGAAGGTCGTTCTGAACGGGCTCTTTTCCAGATCGCTTCACACGAACGCGTGAGACTCTCAAGGCTCTATTTTTGTTCCAATGTTCTTTCAGATCTTCATCAATGATCTTTCTGAGGTCATAAGTTCCCAAGTTTATGCACATGACACTACCATTTACTCCTGTCTCAGCGCTGACAACGTTAACGTTGCCGCTGATCTCGAAAGGACCTCCAATCAGTGGTTAAGTCGAGCAGAAAATGGCTTGTAAATTGTAATGCCTCCAAAACTAAATTTCTCTCATTTAAACAACATAGAGAAATTTCCCAGTGCGCCGTTATCATGGTTAAGTCTCGACTCGCTTCGCTTTGCCTTCTTGGCCTCATATTTTCGAATGACTTGAAGGGGAACATCTGCATTGAATCAAAAGCTGCATCTACTGCAAGGGAAGTTGGTTTATTGTGTCGTGCCAGAAGGTTTTTCGCGTCAGATTTCAACTTACATATCGACAAATCTGCCATTCGTCCGTGCATTGAATACTGTTGCCATATCTGCTCGTTCCCTTGCTGTTCTTCTCAAGGTTCTTGACTAGATCCAAACGAAGGATCTGCAATGTAATAGATCCTGACCTGGCATCTCGACTTCAGTCACTTTCTCGCAGACGTGATGTGGCTTTTGCCTGCCTTTTCTACAAATATTTTCATCGCAACTGCTCTGACTAGCTTTTCCCCTGGTGCCCCAACTACACGAATTTAAACGTGCTACAGATTGGCATCTAGGTCCCACCCTTTTACTGTTGAAATAGTTAAAAGTAATCGCCAAATCTACTCCAGATGCTTCTTTTCTCGCATTTCCCAACAGTGGAAAACCTTTCCTCTTACTTGCTCTCCTGATAATTACAAGCTTCAAAAGTTTAAATGCAACGTCAATCGCCGCCATCTGTTGTCTTTATCCTACCCTCAATATCTCCAAAACACAGTCTTTTCGTTCACTTTTTCTCCTTGCTTGGGCTAATTTCTTAAAAAAAAGAAAAAAAAAAGAAATTGAATGATGGACAGTTTCCTCATATATGACGATGAGACATTAAGTGATACAACTGTGATTCTAGAGAAGGAACTGAAGACCATGGATAGAATATGTGAGCGAATAGAAGGTTTTTAATGACAACATGAACAAACAGTTTAGAGTTAAAAAGTAAGCTATGGAGAATCAAGATCCATAAAGTCATGCTGTGAAGGGAAAAATGCTTTCTGAGAGACCATCTTAAATAGACTAAGTGAACTACATCGCATTAGACACAGACAGACAGACAGATAGATAGATAGATAGATAGATAGATAGATAGATAGATATCAAAAGATGAGTATAGATAGATAGATAGATAGATAGATAGATAGATAGATAGATAGATATGAAAAGATAAGTATAGATAAATAGATAGATAGATATAAATAGACGAGGATAGATAGATAGATAGATAGATAGATAGATAGATAGATATGAAGAGATATAGATAGATAGATAGGTAGTTATATAGATAGATACGAAAAGATGAGTATAGATAGATAGATAGATAGATATAAAGAGACGAGGATAGATAGATAGATAGATAGATAGATAGATAGATAGATAGATATGAAGAGATGATGATAGATAGATAGATACATAGATAGATAGATAATGTTCATCCTACGATAATGCTAGTAATCAATGAGACAAGAATAATGAAAATTATTAGTTATTTACTATCAATTTATTCTTATGGAAACAAAAGGAATCCATTGTTCAGTTAAATGGAAAGAGTACGGACCTTTTGATGAATCGATCAAACAACGTAACGATTTCAACCCAATAATTCTCGTCTGTTTGCTTTCATAATCAGATCAACGAAGCATTACATGGGATGAACGACCATTTTCTTCTTTTGCTTCTGTAATACGCCGCCATCTTTGTTACCACTCATTAGAGCAAATCTGCGAAGATACAGTCAAATGACTTTGCCGTGACCTCTCACAAGACAAACATACTAACTCGGAAACAAAATCTATATATAATCTTCACCACGTGAACTGTCAACTTCAAATCATGGCTCTTCCCGCCACACAGTAAAGTGACAGACGGAAAACAACGAGGACAAAGCTGAGTGATTAAAATAAATTGATGTTTGGGTCGATAAACTTAGATTTCTTCTTCAGCCTAGTTTGGAGATATTTGCCAAGATTCATTCTCAGATGAGAAAGAATCGTTATGACTTCAGATAATAAAAAAAAATTATTCTCTCCGCGTTAATGTGACGTCATTAAATTTACGTTAATAAAAAAAGACTTTACCTGAATTATCAGTACATAAAACAATTATGGTTGAAAGAAAGAAAGAAAAGAGTTAAAAATAAATTAACTGAATTTGGCCAAAATCAATACATTGACATGATTTGTAGGATGACAGATTTATTCGAATTCAAATGACTGAGGATCAATTATTCATATAAAGTTATACACACAAGACAGAATATATGAAGACACATCGTGCTTTAGAATATAGAATAATCTATATTTCACCATTATTTATTTTTCGTACTATTTAATTATTTTAGGTTTAATTCATTATTTTTCTCGGAATTTCTCGGATGATGAGTTATATTTATTTATATGACATATACTAGACATGGCACCCAGCTAAAACCCTTGAGAGGAAACTGATCCCTTGTGAGACGAAATGCCGGAGGAAAGTAGTGAAAAGGCTAGGCAAGACAAGATCATGAATGAGGCAATAAGAGATATGGTATTAAGATATGGTATTAAGAATAATAAAATATTCCTTGGTTATATCATCAGTTAGTCAGTTATGTGCCATGCGTGATGCACGCTTAGACGATCATGTATCTTACGATACATGACTGACTAAGCAGATTTTTCCCGCAGTCGGTTGTTTATACGTAAGGTGCAGCTCAGTATTCTTTTCTTTGTTACCAAAGAGATCTTCCTCTCTCGCAATACTCTGCTCAGCTTTTGGAATACTTCCTTGCCGATCCCAATATCTTAGTGTCACACCTACCATCCTCTGTCAAAAAACACTTCCCAGATATTTAAACATCTGCAGTTGCTTGATGTTAGGGTGGTCCCCGACATGCAAATCGCTGTTTTATATCATACTAGCTCAGAATATAGAATCATCATATCTATCCAAACCGTCGTCTATGTTGACCGTCTAAGAAATAGCGCGGTGCGAGATAAAAGGATGAGCCAGAACTGCGATTTGCAGGTCGTCAACTACGTGACGGCTGTCCTCCTGTACGGCGGCGAATTTTGGACGACGTCCTCAAAGATGAAGAAGAGACTCGAGGCAACGGAATTATGGTTCTACAGAAGGATGCTAAGGATATCATGGACCGAGCGTGTGAGCAACGATGAGAGCTTAGAGAGGATGCAAGCAAGGAGGAAGCTTATACTTAACATCAGGAAGAGGAAGCTGCAATTTCTGGGATACGTAATAAGAAAGGAAGGCCTGGAGAATCTGATACTCACAGGTCGAAAAGAGGGAAAGATAGTCAAGAAAAAAGCAATGCATGACATACCTGGTGGGCTTAAGCAAGTGGATGACAGAACGTGGTCTGGGGTAGGCGACAAAGGGACTAAACTTACTGAAAGCTACAAGAGATAGGGAGAAGTGGAGAGTCATGATCACACACGTCCTGAAAGTCAGGGCACATAAAAAGAAGAAAGAAAGAAAAGAGATAAGATCAGACAAGAAATAGTCGTTGGAAGTGAAGAAAAGGAATCTAAAATATTATGGACCTGTCGTAAGAGTTAATAATCAATGCCATCATAAAAAGCTACCACACAACGCAAGAGAAGAGATAAAAATAAACTAAATGCTGAGGTAAGAGTCAGTTCCCGCTTCACTATCATCAAGTGACTGATCCATTCATGATATGTAGTCCTGGTAATTGTCTAGAAAAAAAGCAGTGAGTACTATTGAAGTGACTTGTCAAGCTGATTATTGAATGCTACTGTTAGGAATGGCTTGTTCGAGTTAAGTGTGGTGTCTTGCTAGAATCGCTATCACAAAAGGAACAATGTCACTGAGTGAACATGAAGAGCATTCCCAATAGATAGATACATAAATAGATAAATTTGAAAAGACTGACATAGATATATAGATAGATACATAGAGAGATAGACTTGAAAAGAATGAGATAGATAGATAGATAGATAGATAGATAGATAGATAGATAGATTTAAAAAAACTGAGATAGCTAGCTAGCTAGCTAGATAGATAGATAGATTTGAAAAGACTGGCATAGATAGATAGATAGATAGATAGATATATTTGAAAAGACTGGCATAGATAGATAGATAGATAGATAGATAGATAGATAGATAGATAGATAGAGAAGATTTAAGGCCAAGCTGATCAACGTGGTTCTACTATCAGCATAAATGTTGATTAGATTATCAGAGTCTACATGATCTTTAATTTGACATGACCCTTCAAGTTAGGGTCACCGCATACCCGTTGGAACGGCAAATACAAATACACTAAACCAAATACCGATACCAGATTAAATACCTTTTAAAAATAACTAAGATATATATACTATGGATAAAAGTATTTGTCATGTGGATTTTGGTCATAAGAGGATTCATAAATTCAAAATCTGTCATTGAAATTACTATTATATTAAGCAATATGAATTATTTACATTATTTATAAACTTAATAATGCCCTCATATTTATTGTTAATAACCTATTAGCCGATGGATCAATAGTGAAGGCAATATTCTTAATGGCTACCTAGAGGATAAACGCGTAAATTTGCTCCAATATTAATTGTGTCTTCTGCCTCAGGACAGGGCAGATTCAATGAAAACAAAGCAAGAACTAATTCAGCAGTGTTAATAAGTAAACAAGGCGAGGTATCCCTACATATGGACAGCGGAAGAACAATCTCAACAAGTAGATAAAATGAGAGCTTAATTTTGAAATTCCCTGAATGTTACGCAGAGTGACAGAAACCTGAAGAAAGACCTAAAGAAAAACGGCCGAAACGATGTAATATTAATAACAAAAATGAGAACGAGTTATAATAGAAATGTCAACTGGTGTCATCTATTTTTACTGTAACACGAACTTTGCTCTCATATTATCATCGAATAATTAATTTTAGTTTTTAACTTCATCTCTTATATATCTCATATTGCCTCATTCCAGATCTTGTCTTGCCTGGCCTTTTCACTGCTTTCCTCAGGCATTTTGTCTCACAAGGGATCAGTTTCCTCTCAAGGGTTTTTGCTGGGGGCCATGTCTGTCACTGGTATGTCAGCATTGGTAGAAAAATAGCGTTGATGAGAGTTTGCTTGGGGCTCAGGGAAATTCTAGCATGTTTTAGAAGAGGAGCAAGTTGGTAAATGACTCCGGTCTCGATTTCTCTGTCTAGTTTAACTCTAGAAAATAAATCATCGATTAATGTCCCTTCAAACATAAATATCGCATTAGCAAATAGCGAAGACATAACTGTATAAGTGATGAATATATGAAGACACATCGTGCTTTAGAATATAGAATAATCTATATTTCACCATTATTTATTTTTCGTACTATTTAATTATTTTAGGTTTAATTCTTTATTTTTCTCTGAATTTCTCGGATGATCAGTTATATTTATTTATATGACATATACCAGACATGGCCCCCAGCTAAAACCCTTGAGAGGAAACTGATCCCTTGTGAGATGAAATGTCTTAAGAAAGCAGTGAAAAAGACCAGGCAAGTCAAGATCAGGAATGGGGCAATAAGAGATATGGTAGGAGCAATAACAATCATGCAACACATTGAATGACAGAAGATCAAGTGGTTCGGACACCTAACTCGTATGTCTATCAACCAACCATCCCTACGAGCATACACCCTAAGGTTGGAGGGCGAGAGGCAGACCAAGAAGAAACTGGAGAGTCTCAGTGGCAGACATTCTCAGAGACGACGAAATATATTTCCTCTAAGCCACGTGCCTTGCCGCTGACAGACGACTGTGTTTCTCCGCGACGCCTAACAGCACAATCGGAAGCAAAAGCCTTTGAGAGGAAACCGATCCCTTGTGAGACGAAATGCCTGAGAAAAGTAGTGAAAAGGCTAGGCAAGACAAGATGAATGAGGCAATAAGAGATATGGTAGGAGTAATCATAGAACACATAGAACGATAGAAGATCAAGTGGTTCGAAAAACCTCACTCGTATGACCTTACACCGTAAGGTTGGAAAGCGAGAGGCAGACCAAGAAACACTGGAGAGACTCAGTGGCAGACACTCTCAGAGCGCACGTTATATTTCTACTACGCCACATGCCTTGCCGCTGATAGACGACTCTGTCTCTCCGTGACACCTAACAGCACAAACGGAAGGAGAAAAAAAAACAAAAATTAATTAAACGATGATAATATGCGAGCAAAGTTCGTGTTACAGTAACAATAGATTACACCAGTTCATATTTCTTTTCGACCCATATGTTGTGGGCAATGGGCACCTATTTCTTGGCTATTCTTTCATGCTGTATCTGAAAATCAAGTCCATTTTCACCTATCACATCAAGTTTTTTCAGTACAGATAATTTATATTTTGCTTAAAATATACCAAAATACCTAATTCACAGGGATCTGCCACGGTTTAACTATGCGCCTGACATAGGTGAAACATTTCGTTTCATGATAAAATGATTTACCATTAAAGAATAATAATCCGAATACCTTTCAAAATGAATTCTAACCTATTTCAGTTCAGATGTGCTTGATTTTATGAGAAATATCACATTGAAAAATGTTCTTGCGCCCTCATTGTTCTCATCCTGTTAAAACTCTATGTTATGCGTTTTGTTTTGTTTTACTTTTCATCGAAGAATCTCTTTAGAAGTCATTCAAGAACAGTGATTTTAGTTTTTACTTTAAACTTTAAGCCGTCATGAGATTTTATCATATCACTTGAATTTACGGAGATCTGGTATTGTTATGCAGTCTCATTGTAACATGCATAGGAACATCGATCAATGAGTGTTGTTAGGGTGTTAGTCGATTGGATTTGGGACTAGCAAGATTAGAATTTTTTTATCAGCGCTTAAAGTAACCGCCTAACAGCAGATAGGCATAGAGAACTAGGCAATGGGATGCTAACATGATGACTGATTTCTGCGGTAACATCAAAAGAGAGCAACGTTTTCAAGATTCACTTTCTGTTTAGTGACCGCGATCATTTTCCTAATAATCTTGGTGATTCGAGTGATGAATAGGGAATCAGGATCTTAAAATAATGGGAGAAAGACACAAAGGAAGGTGGGATGTTAACATCATGGCTGATTTATGCCGGAGCATCAAAAGAGAGCAACTTTTTCAAAACCACCGTAGAGTTTCCAAGAAGAGAAGATTTTTACATATGGAGGGAAAAAATGAATGTAGATTTTCATTCCTTTATATCCTCTTTGTCTTTTGATTCAAAAATTGATGACACAATTTTGCGTGTGTGTGTGTGTGTTTTTTTTTAATTTTTCTGAACTGAAAATGCTTTCTTTAAGTGATTGGGATACCTTTTCATTTATGATAAGTTATTTTAACCTGAAAACGTTTAAGCTTGATTCTTCTTGGCCCTGGTATATCATTGTCAAATGGGTATTTTGGCCTATTTTAAGAAACATAGAAACTATCTGTACTGACAAACGGGGTGTGATGCTAAAAAATGATCTTGATTTTCAGATACAGCGTGAAAAATAGCCCAGAAACATATGCCCATTGCCCAACAACTTTTGGGTCGAAAAAAATGTCGACCGGTGTTATGTCAATATTAAATATAGTTGATTATTCTATTAATATATTATTATACATTTCTGCTAGAAAGTTTCTTCTAGAAGTTCAAATACCTGGGAAATATTTTAAAAGAAGATGGAAACTGCTACATATATTGGACTAGCGAAAGAAACATTCTAACCCTGCCGAGCTAATCAAGATGCTGAGAAATGTTTCAAACAAATTGTGTGGATCTATTACGCATGAACATACATACACACAAAAATAGAAATCACATACAACGCCAAGCATTCATTGTTTGATTGTTTCACCACTACATTATCATAGGCAATTTACAAATCGCAGTAATGCGACAATTTAGAAATCGCTCTATTTTTAAGTATTCAATTTTGTGCACTTTTGGAAAAAACGGATCAGAGAAGCTTTCTTAAGTCTCCCCAAATCTAGATCACTGATTGGTCGATGCCAACCAATCAGATCGTTTGCACATGAAGAATAATTCTTCCCGCGCAGTGATTTGGAGCCTACGGTCACTTATTTAAGCAAGAGTTTTTGTAACTCTTTTTTAGTGAGAATTCAGCTGCCAAACGAATCTACGACAGCTGAAACCATGCGCCAACTTTCTCACTCACGCACACCACTCACATGCTGAACATACCTTGTATATACTCACATAAACTTTTCTTACATAGCAATATCTTTCAAGAACAATCATTACAAGAGACTCTCATGAACATTCTTCCAGTGAACTTTGGAACACTAAAATAACAGATAAGAGAGACAACTCTTGGTTAATTCAACCTTTTCTTACTTAAATGCATGCTTTTCTTCACATCGTTCTATGATATTGTACAACTTGTTAAATAGATATTTTACGTGTAACAATGTCTTTTGGTTATCCTTTTCTGCGTCAGTCCTGTTTCCTAGTCTAAAGTTAAATTAATGTGGTGAAGTCCGTCACAAACGAAAAGAGTATTGAATTGCGATGTGATATCTATTCTTTAAAATAGCAGTGAATGTTGGATAATCGACCGAGTGATGTGTAATAGAAACTGGAGGCAGCAGAAATTAGGATACTGAAAATTCTATGAAGGTAACGATTCTTGGAGAAAGTGGCAACAGAAAGAACACTTATATTCAAAATCAGGAAAAGACATTTGAAATTCCTTGGACACATAATGAGATTGGCTTGGAAATCTTAACCCTTACGGAAAATATTGAGGGCAAGAGAGAGGCAGAGTTGAAGTCAGTGAGCCACTTATCTAACAAACTAGTTAGAAGGGATGGTAGAACTGTCGACTGGCGCCTTAGCAAAGGGAGAAAACTGCTTAGAACTATATCTGATGGGATGTTGTGGAGAGTTATGATCATTTATATCCTAAATGGAAGCGAAACATGGAAGAAGACCTTTGCTAACTTTCTTATGGGCATTTTCAAGCCCATGTTTTAAAAAAATCGAATCACGTCCTTTCTTCCTTCCTTGCAACACTAAAATAACATTTTTACGGATGAAAATGCGACTTTACTCATAAAAAAAATATCAGCATTGCATTTAAGTTTACTTAAATATTACTTTCATATACGGAAATGTTCCAAGTTCTTCAAGTCATAAAAATGTCATTACATAAATAAGTTTTTATGAAGCCTACGAATTTATTACATGAAATTAGTAATCTTCTATCGTCTGTTGTTTGTTTTTATTTTAATTCACTGACAATTCCAATGTAATTACTGTGATTATATTAAGTAAGATTTTAAACATTCAGTTTATACTTAATACTAGCCCGAGAGTCACTCAAGGTAGAAGAATTCTGTAAGAAAGAGGAAAGAAATAAATAGAAAGTGCATATTATGAATATATCTGGGATACATATCGGTTGATCTGGAATATAGCGGTCGAGGAAGCATGCTCCCAGTGTCAGTATCAGAAAGTAACAATCCTAATATACCATTCCATCTAGATTCTTTCATTCATTGGTTTAAATTTTCTGTGTTTCGGCTAATAACAGTTTTTAGTCTTCCAGAGATCCTATTTTTGATCATTTCATCCTTATTAAGGCAATAAAGCCATTAAGTTTCAATGAGTTTCTTAGATTGAAAGAAACTGAAAAAATCGTCATTGCGTAGAAAAGATACTAAAAGCAAAGGAATAAAAAAGACAAATGATGAAGTTTGAATGCATTTATGATGATAATAATCTTACGTTTATATCTATCAATTTCAGCAATAAAATGATGAGACCTAACTGCCAATCAGATCTTCTACTATGTACCCTCTACTTTCAAAGAACAGGTGATCAAGGATCTCCAAAACTTTTTCTCTTTAGTAGGTCGGAATAGATTTTGTTTTTTGCTATCTCTCCCAGTCCCAGTTCTACCAACCATTAAAACAAGCTCGTTAGGTAGTTTATACATTTGTTTCCACAGTCCATCTTGCCATCAATTAACCCTGTGTGTGTCAAATTCTCCAAGCCGCCTTTCCTCATTATTTTCTCTGTCTGATTCTAAGTATAAGAGTTGGTGCTGTTTACACTTTTCTGAAAACGTTGTTGTTGCTCACAAGTTCGGTTCATCTTGTTCTCAGGATACTTCACATTTCTATTATGCTTTCTACGAGGAGATTGTCCAGAACCACTGCCATATAGGAGCACCAAACATACATGAGATTTCATGAGACTTCAGCAAACTTTTCTTTGTAACGAAGTTTTCCTGTTCCTTGATATTTTGCTATTCCAGTGCACCATCGAATTTTGTTTTCATATTTAGACATATATATATATATATTGTGATATTTAGAGTTCTTTTAAAAAGATTACTGATATATATATATATATATATATATATATATTTAATTATTTATTCGAAAATGATAATATAATAAGTGATATAATTTGGGTGTGGAAATTAGAATAACCATTATACTATATGAGTATAGAAGAATCCTCAGCAGAATGCAGAAAGCACTGGATGGCCGTTTCGTCCTATTTGGGACTCATCAGCAGTGCGTGTCCACTACCGAGAATTTCATTCGGACAGTTACGATACAAGCGTCATACACACACACACACACACACACACACACACACACACACACACACACACACACACACACATATATATATATATATATATTAAATAAATTGTATTAATTAGATTTACCTGCATTTTTCTCGTACATTTAGGGTGGAAAATATAATTAAATACTCGTTATTTAAAAAAAAAAAAACAGAACACTTACATTGTATCTGTTAAAATAAGGTATAAATAGAAAGTATATATATATATATATATATATATATATATATATATATATATATATATAATAGTACTCGTTTGGAAAACTTGGGAAGTTCAACTCGGATAGGACAAATCGGTAATTGAGGAAAAAATTGGAAATAAAAGATGAATGAACCAAAAACATCAGAACAAGACAAAACCAATCGCGAAATGATTAAAGTCCTTACTCCAAAGAAAAGAAAATGCCCAAACGAGTAGAAAGATAAAACGTAGAGTGCCCAATACGCTAAGTAGAGCCATAGCTAAAGTTGAAATACTTAGAAATAATACTGAAAAGAGCCCCAAAGTTTGCATAGGATTCACCCAGGATAGCTTCAAATAAAATTACTAAAACCACCTAAGTAGCTTTATTAACATAGTACCAGCCTGTCCATATACATATAGAATATAAAAGAAGAAAATAACATTGAGCCCGTTTTGAAATAGGATACCATAGATATAAGGCACGTGACAGGTTTTGTTCGTTATGTATGGATGAAAAATTAGCTATCGCTACCCATAAGGAACCTAAAAATACATTAAATCTAAGATCGGAGATTCTTAATAAGAGTGGGCATAGAAAAACCTGGTTAATAATGTCTAATGGATGTCCGTTATCTCCTCTCTTTCGGATATACATTTAGCCAATTTCAAGGATTAAATATTTTAACTGTTAAATAAGAAATAGTTGTAAGTTTGTTTTATAAAATGTTTTCATTTTTCAAAACACGGTCAAGATATTGTGTCCATGTTCATAGTTAATATTAGTAAGTTTTATTTAAGGCTAGAAATAATGAAATCCTTATTAATAAAATCAAAACTTAATATTAACTATGAACATGGACACAATATCTTTAGAATGTTTTGAAAATTGAAAACATTTTATAAAACATACATGCAACAAACTATTTCTTATTTAACAGTTAAAATATTTAATCCTAGAAAATAGCTTAATGTATAGCCGAAAGCGCTTGGATAAAAAGAACCTTCGGAAAGATTTTATATAATTTATCATCCGAAAAAAATTATTAGATTGCATAAGAAATTGTATAAAAAAAATAAATAAATGCAACTTTTCTGTTGTATTCAATGAAATCTGCATATATATATATATATATATATATATATATATATATATATATATATATATATATATATATATCGAAAAAACCTGCGAGGTGAGATGTTTCGCTAGTTCTGAATTGTTTAGAGCCACTAATACTTTGCCCAAAAAGAGGTAGAATACAAACATTCGATACACGGAAGGATAAGACTATTCACACTAATTCTTATAGAATGGTACTACAAAAGAGGATTTCCAACTAGGTAAAATGCAAGAAGAAGTAATTATACATCTTAGAGAAGAAGCACATTTGCTTAATGCATGAACGCCATCTAGTATATACATGCTTTGGGAGAATCAGTTCTAGTTTAGTAACTAATAACAAAGCTATGTTCATAGCACATAAGGTGAGACTTAATTCTAAGTTGAAACTCTGGCAAAGATTATCCAGATTATTCAGGACTAGACATAAAAGAGAATTTACGATCAAAGCGTTTTCTTTTATTAGTAATTACTAATTAAGGGAATAGAGGAATTATATTTAATACACTACTAAAAAGCTGTTAGAATGCACGAGAAACATAACTGTTAGAGGCTATACGATGCCGCATACCATCAGTGTACAAAGGCATTCATCTAAGAATTCTAGAATTTAGGAGAAACCTCTTGTTAGAGTATATAGGATGTCCCCTTCTATCAGTGTACAAAGACACTCAGAGAAGAACTCTAGAATTTAGGAAACGTTCTTGTTAGAGGATATACAATGTCCCCTTTTATCAGTGTACAAAGACATTCAGAGAAGAAACGCTACAATGAAATAGAAACCTATTGTTAGAGACTATATGATGTCCCATTCTACAATGGCACAAAGACACTCTTGAATTTTGTCGTGAATTTGTTTTCTTTTCACATATGCATTACTTTTAATATTAGGCAGCCGATTCATTGTTGTATTAATAAACAGAAAAACTAAAATTATTTTCATTAATTTGTCGTCTTCGAAACCATTCTTGACAAAGTTGGAAATAGCTTACCAGAAATTGATGCTAGCTTATCTTTTATGAATATTCTGTTTTAATTTCAGTCTTTAGGTCTGTGGATTGTAGCATTCAAATATATCCTGTCAGAACTTAAATATCTGCATTTATTTTCATACCATCATCAATTTTGCCGCGAGCTATAATTTTACAGTCTATCTCAAAATATTATTTTAAACATATGTCGACTCACAGATTCGTGCAATAAGCCATCATCAAAACCATATGTTACTTCTTTTTGTTGTAGGCGACTAGATTTCTAGATAATCAACCATAGTTCAAAGGCTAAGAAAATAGTACCCCATATCCAATCACTAATCGATTTTCAAAGAAAGGCGCAAGCGTTAGAAAATATACAATATATAAAAGAAGCAAGACAATGTAATATAAAAGATATAAAGTATGAAAAATAAAAAGAAAAAATACAATATAGCAAATTAAAAAAAATGAATAATTAAAAGGAAAAGAAAATTCACATTCGGAGCAGTAAGTTATTTAAAGCAATATTCTTAAAGAAAAACAAGGCTAAAAAACAGGGCTACCTTCATTCCCTTAGCACCCATTTGATTATATAGAGAGATTTTACTCTAGGAAATGTACCTTATAGTTTAATTATAGTGTAAGGAGAAAATCTACTAGCAAGAATGTTAGGTTTATATATACATCCATATTAGTTCACTTTATATCTCTCGCACACACGCTCTCTTTCTCTACTCACACACACACACACACACACACACACACACACACACACACACACACACATATATATATATATATATATATATATATATATATTATTTATTTAAAAATATGATTCCAACACGCTACATAAGAGGAATTTTACTTTTGAGGGATATCTTTTAATATGTTCTATAATTAGTATGAAACGTAGTAATTTGGGGCTATTTGACACAACAATTATTATATATATATATATATATATATATATATATATATATATATATATATATATATATTGAACAATAAAAATATTAAAAACTTAAAATCCTAAAAAATTAAAATCTTCAGACACACTGGGTTGTCGATTAATATTCTTTCGTTTTTTTATTATTATTTCATTTAGATTCCTCGACTAGTTTCGGCCAAAATGGCCATCATCGGGAGAAGAAATATTTCTGATTGCTGGTAGCAGTAAACTACAGAAATGAATGTCTTGATGGAGAAAATGAACTTTTGTATGCAGTTTTCATTTGTTTTTTTCTTATCTTTTTGACATGAATCTTTTAACATTCCTTGTGTTGGTCAAACAGTCTCTTTTAAGTTGTTATTTGAGATAAGAGCTGGATGGACCTATGCTTCTCTGAATTCCCTTGGTCAGTTTGACAGTTTTATTAGTCCTGGAGAGGGGATGTGTTTCTGTTAAGTGTTTGTGTGTGTCTTATTTGGCGCATTAGGGAGTGAGTGAGTATGATGTGTGTAAGTGTGTATATTCGTGTGGATGGGTGTATAAGTGTGAGGCCTCCACACCTCCGTAAGCATGTCTGTCTTGTGTGGGTGAGAAATGTGGGTAGGTTTTGATTTGTTGAGTTATATATTAGTACTATCTATATTGTTATATATATATATATATATATATATATATATATATATATATATATATATATATATATATATATATATATATATATATATATATATATAGAGAGAGAGAGAGAGAGAGAGATGTGTGTGTGTGTTTATGTGTATGGAAAACAGATGGGTTAGTTAAAACAAAAGATTACTAATATAATCAGTACGATAAACATTTATTAAATATAAATTATTGACCATACGACAGAAATGAAGCACTGACAGAAAGGTTTTAAATTCGGAATTTTTTGATATTCCTGTGTCCTACATCAACGGATCGAGAAATAGAAATAACTCACAGACAATTTTTTTTTCACATGGGGTATATTCTAATGGATATCGCATTGTTAGCATAAACCCGATCTCTGTCTGATTCCTTGATGTGCAAAAATAACCTTAAATTTAAAATTTTACTCGGTATAAAAGCGTTAGGCAGGTCTATTATTACTAGTGTGTGTCGTGGGGGTGGACAGATTGAAAACATAGATGAAGACAGCCATAGTTTGTGGAGAGGGTAAGACGTCTCACATGTCGCAAGTCGTAGCCAAAATTGTCGGACCAAGTTGCCAAGTTTAGAAAGAAGGGTTGTGGTTAAATAAGATGTGTTAAAAAATTTATGAGGAAAAAATGAAATATATAAAAATAAAATATTATTAAATAAGATGAAATGAAAATGTGAAGGGACAACAAATAATATATACTAGCAGTAGAGTCTGGCGTTGCCCGGGGATGTAACAGTAAGAGATAGATCAAGTATCCACCATCATAAAGACTGAAAAATAAAATTGACAAAGATTATTGTTTAAGGTTGACAGTCACGCATGTCTTAATTAGTTTTTTGTTGTTTTTTTGGTTTTTTTTTACGAATTGGTCAAACCCAAACTCAAACAAAAACAGTGTTTTCAATCGTTATGAGTCTCGCGATTGAATAGAATTTTATTATAAACAATTATCTTGTAAATGGAA
>CAHIKZ030000042.1:1055000-1070000 GCA_903632075.3 Acanthosepion pharaonis
TTTGTCCCATACACTCTTCAATTTTGCCCTCAGTGCTTCATTATAGTGGTAAGAAAAAGGAGCCTCACTCTCAAGAGGAGCCCACAAACAATAGTCAAGTGCGCTGATATCTTGTGATAACGGAGGTAAGTCATCTTAGGTGATGAAGCCAGTATTATTGTCTCTGGACCACAACTGTGTTCCACGAGCAGTATAGTTCATCATTCCGTTGTGTTGAAGAGTTCACCGTTTACATCTCCATATATGGCATTGAACCACGGCTTTATTGCTCCTTCCAAACGTCCTATATGACAACTTCTTTGTTGCTCTTTATTCCTTAGGGCATGGAGATTTTCTTCTTTCTGATAACGGCTGCCCAAACCGTAACTTATGTCGGTGTCTTTGTACTGAGGTTATGTCTTGAAGCGGCAGGAACTGACTGACGACATGTACACGGTCAGTTGGTGATTAATATCTGTTCAACAGGTGAACAGTTTCTCATCAGTGAAGATGATGTTTTAGAGCGTGCCATCATGAATCCATCTCAACTATTGCTTTCTTCTTTGAAACTTCTTTTTCACTGTAGCTACTGAAAGAAACTGTCTCTTGATTAACTTATAGGGCGACATCCCTTGTTCATTTCGTCATAGAAACTGCATGTTTTTTTTCTGGTGTTCCAAATAAGTCAATTTCTCATTAACCTTCTTGGATTGCACCTGCTTTTTTCACGCACTTTATAATGGGTTTGGAGTTCTTGAAGTAGGAGAATATCCAGGTTACAATCTATCTTAGATGGAAGAATCCTCGTTGTATCTATCGATCGATTGTCCTTTTGATAAACATTCTGTTGATTCCAATTTGTTTTACAGCTTTAAATGTCACAGATGGAATCATTTTGTTTTCATGTTTCTCAATTAAATACTTTTACTTTTTAGAGAAATTATATATTAGCTAAATTAGCTAATTTAAATTGACATATTTTTATTAAATTATATATCATTAAATCTGTAAATCATCTTCATGTTTAATTATTCTACGAAATGTGTTAGCATCTAATTTCTATAAATATCTATTCAGTCTAATTAAAATTCCTTTAAGAATTCAGTCTAAGTAACATTTCTATAACTATTCAGTCCAAGTAAAATTTCTATAACTATTCAGTCAAGTAAAATTCCTATAACAATTCAGTCTAAGTAAAATTCCTATAATAATTCAATTTAAGAAAAATTCCTATAACATTTCAGTCAATTAAAATTGCTATAACAATTAAGTCTAAGTAAAGTTTCTATAACTAGTCAGGTCAAGAAAAAATACTATAACAATTCAGTCAAGAGAAAATCCTATAAGAATTCAGTGTAAGTAAATTTTCTATAACAATTCAGTCAATTAAAATTCCTATAACAATTCTCTCCAAGGAAAATTCCTACAAGAATTCAGTCTATGTATAATTCTATAACAATTTAGTCTAATCAAATTCCTATAACAATTCAGTCTAAGTAAAATCTAAGCGATTATACGCTTAACCGGAATAATGATTTGCTTCACAAAATTAGATTCTTTATTGTGAAATAAAATGTTTTTTTGATGCAGCGAAACATGTCAAAGGAAAATTTTCTATTTCGTCCGTTAAAACGATCGGTTTTGGCGATGTGAAAAAAATTGGCATCATTTTCATAACTAAGAAATATACTGCCAGTTAAACATTTAAATTAATTATTGATGACAGTTGATTCGATGTTTATTTCTCAATATATATAAAAAGAAAGCCAAATAATATTGCTTCGTTTTAGTGATGATTCCTGATTTCTGTTTTATCATGAACTTCCTTCAAGATTGACATTTGCAATTAAGAATCAATTTAAGTCGCATGTAAAAAAAATTCAGCTTTCAAAACAGTTATAACTTAAATCAGAAGAAATTATTTATTATGTGAACATTATTTTATAAAGTTGATAATTATGTTCAGGGATAAGGGAGTGGTGAAAATGGGAATTTGGAGATCAAATTTCGAATTCTAAATGACATTGCCCAACGTACAAATACCGTTTGGAAAGGTGTGATTCTATCTCTTACCACTCCGGCTATGAGGTAGATATTAAGGTAGATTATCTAGCCATGATTGCCAACCAGTCTAGTAGAAGATCAAGTTAAAAAACGATGATATACCTCACGCAAGATCTCTATTTGTCTTGATCAAATTTCTTAACGAAAAGACAACCCGTTGAATAAGAATTTTGCAATTGCTTAAATTCCTGGTAGAATATAAAGTAAAATTGCTTTGGCGAGTTAAAATTCTTTATTGTTCACTTCATTTGAAAAGCATCACTTAAATAGCTGGACATGTGGTTTCTTTTGCCTCGGTTGACAGCTAGTGTAGAAGAAGGAAACGGGAATTTAAAACAGAGGAAGGCTGTTGGAGACACACTGACATAGTTTTAATCTAATAATAATTAAACTAAAAGAATAGTATATTTAAATAGTAACTGTTGATATCTGAATTTACATTCTAGTAAACGATGAAATGAGAAAAAGGGATTATAAGCTACAATGTTCTAAGATGACTGGAGACGGGACATATATATGATGCATTTAAGTTTATTGCAGAAAATTTAGCATGGCATCAAACTAGTAATTAGCAACTGCAAGTAAAAAAATTAAATAAATTATTTAACTACATGGATAGTGGTTCGGATTTAAGAATCGGAGAGCAGAGTTCGAATTCCATTACATGCACTTACGGGCTAATAACCTAGAGAAAGGTATGAATCCTCTTCTTCTCCCAGACCGCAGCTATGGGTATGCAACAGGACAGACCCGGTTCTATAGACTTGGATAGCAACTGGTTTACAGCAGAAAGAAATGACAAACTACTGTGGGAAAAATTATGCATCGTCAGTCATTTATCGAAAGATACATGATCGCCGAAGCGTGTATCGTTCCTGGCACGTAACTGACTAAACTGAGGAGGGAATGCCCGACCGGAAAATTCGAAAGCGAAAAATGCCAGCAAATATTAAAAAAAAACATGAAAAGAAACTTTCGAAACAAGGAAAATAATACTTAATTGTTACTTAACATCGGTCCTCCTATATGGCCGTGGATGCTGGACAATCTCCTTACGGATGATGTAGAGAATTGAAGCAGAAGGATGCTGCACAATCTCCTCACAGATGAAGTAGATAATTGAAGCAGAAGGATGCTGGACAATCTCCTTACGGATGATGTAGATAATTGAAGCAGAAGGATGCTGGACAATCTCCTTACGGATGATGTAGAGAATTGAAGCAGAAGGATGCTGGACAATCGCCTTACGGATGAAGTAGAGAATTGAAGCAGAAGGATGCTGGACAATCTCCTTACAGATGAAGTAGAGAATTGAAGCAGAAGTATGCAGGACAATCTCCTTACGGATGAAGTAGAGAATTGAAGCAGAAGAATGCTGGACAATCTCCTTACGGATGAAGTAGAGAATTTAAGCAGAAGGATGCTGGACAATCTCCTTACGGATGAAGTAGAGAATTGAAGCAGAAAGATGCTGGACAATCTCCTTACGGATGAAGTAGAGAATTAAAGCAGAAGGATGCTGGACAATCTCCATACAGATGTAGTAGGAAATTGAAGCAGAAGGATGCTGGACAATCTCCTTACAGATGAAGTAGATAATTGAAGCAGAAAGAGGCTGGGCAATCTCCTTACGGATGAAGTAGAGAATTTAAGCAGAAAGATGCTGGACAATCTCCTTACGGATGAAGTAGAGAATTGAAGCAGAAGGATGCTGGACGATCTCCTTACGGATGAAGTAGAGAATTGAAGCAGAAAGATTCTGGAAATCTCCTTACGGATGAAGTAGAGAATTGAAGCAGAAGGATGCTGGACAATCTCCTTACGGATGAAGTAGAGAATTTAAGCAGAAGGATGCTTGACAATCTCCTTACGGACGAAGTAGAGAATTGAAGCAGAAGGATGCTGGAAAATCTCCTTACGGATGAAGTAGAGAATTAAAGCAGAAGGATGCAGGACAATCACCTTACAGATGTAGTAGAAAATTGAAGCAGAAGGATGCTGGACAATCTCCTTACAGATGAAGTAGATAATTGAAGTATAGAGAGGCTGGATAATCTCCTTACGGATGAAGTAGAGAATTGAAACAGAAAGTTCCTGGACAATCTCCTTACGGATGAAGTAGAGAATTGAAGCAGAAAGATGCTGGACAATCTCCTTACAGATGAAGTAGAGAATTGAAGCAGAAGAATGCTGGGCAATCTCCTTACGGATGAAGTAGAGAATTTAAGCAGAAGGATGCTGGACAATCTCCTTACAGATGAAGTAGAGAATTGAAGCAGAAGGATGCTGGACAATCTCCTTACGGATGAAGTAGAGAATTGAAGCAGAAGGATGATGGACAATCTCCTTACAGATGAAGTAGAGAATTGAGGCAGAAAGATTCTGGACAATCTCCTTACGGATGAAGTAGAGAATTGAAGCAGAAGGATGCTGGACAATCTCCTTACGGATAAAGTAGAGAATTTAAGAAGAATGATGCTGGACAATCTCCTTACGGATGAAGTAGAGAATTTAAGCAGAAAGATGCTGGACAATCTCCTTACGGATGAAGTAGAGAATTGAAGCAGAAGGATGCTGGACAATCTCCTTACGGATGAAGTAGAGAATTTCAGCAGAAGGATGCTGGACAATCTCCTTACAGATGAAGTAGAAAATTGAAGCAGTAGGATGCTGGACAAACTCCTTACAGATGAAGTAGGGAATTGAAGCAGAAAGTTCCTGGACACTCTCCTTACTGATGAAGTAGAGAATTTAAGCAGAAGGCTGCTGGACAATCTCCTTACGGACGAAGTAGAGAATTTAAACAGAAGGATGCTGGACAAACTCCTTACAGATGAAGTAGAGAATTGAAGCAGAAAGAGGCTGGACAATCTCCTTACGGATGAAGTAGAGAATTGAAGCAGAAGGATGCTGGAGAATCTCCTTACAGATGAAGTAGAGAATTGAAGCAGAAGGATGCTGGACAATCTCCTTACAAATGAAGTAGAGAATTGAAGCAGAAGGATGCTGGACAATCTCCTTACGGATGAAGTAGAGAATTGAAGCAGAAGTATGCGGGACAATCTCCTTACAGACTAAGTAGAGAATTGTAGCAGAAGGATGCTGGACAATCTCCTTACGGATGAAGTAGAGAATTGAAGCAGAAGGATGCGGGACAATCTACTTACAGGTGAAGTAGAGAATTGAAACAGAAGGATGCTGGACAATCTCTTTACGGATGAAGTAGAAAATTGACGCAGAAGGATGCTGGACAATCTCCTTACAGATGAAGTAGAGAATTGAAGCAGAAAGATGCTGGTCAATCTCCTTACGGATGAAGTAGAGAATTGAAGCAGAAGGATGCTGGACAATCTCCTTACGGATGAAGTAGAGAATTGAAGCAGAAAGATGCTGGACAATCTCCTTACTGATGAAGTAGAGAATTGAAACAGAAGGATGCTGGAAAATCTCCTTACGGATGAAGTAGAGAATTTAAGCAGAAGAATGCTGGACAATCTCCTTACAGATGAAGTAGAAAATTGAAGCAGTAGGATGCTGGACAATCTCCTTACAGATGAAGTAGGGAATTGAAGCAGAAAGTTCCTGGACACTCTCCTTACTGATGAAGTAGAGAATTTGAGCAGAAGGCTGCTGGACAATCTCTTACGGACGAAGTAGAGAATTTAAACAGAAGGATGCTGGACAAACTCCATACAGATGAAGTAGAGAATTGAAGCAGAAAGAGGCTGGACAATCTCCTTACGGATGAAGTAGAGAATTGAAGCAGAAGGATGCTGGACAATCTCCTTACAGATGAAGTAGAGAATTGAAGCAGAAAGATGCTGGACAATCTCCTTACAAATGAAGTAGAGAATTGAACAGAAGGATGCTGGACAATACGGATGAAGTAGAGAATTGAAGCAGAAGTATGCGGACAATCTCCTTACAGACTAAGTAGAGAATTGTAGCAGAAGGATGCTGGACAATCTCCTTACGGATGAAGTAGAGAATTGAAGCAGAAGGATGGTGGACAATCTCTTTACGGATGAAGTAGAAAATTGAAGCAGAAGGATGCTGGACAATCTCCTTACATATGAAGTAGAGAATTGAAGCAGAAAGATGCTGGTCAATCTCCTTACGGATGAAGTAGAGAATTGAAGCAGAAGGATGCTGGACAATCTCCTTACGGATGAAGTAGAGAATTTATGAAGAATGATGCTGGACAATCTCCTTACGGGTGAAGTAGAGAATTGAAGCAGAAAGATGCTGGACAATCTCATTACGGATGAAGTAGAGAATTGAAACAGAAGGATGCTGGAAAATCTCCTTACGGATGAAGTAGAGAATTGAAGCAGAAGGATGCTGGAAAATCTCTTACAGATGAAGTAGAAAATTGAAGCAGTAGGATGCTGGACAATCTCCTTACAGATGAAGTAGGGAATTGAAGCAGAAAGTTCCTGGACACTCTCCTTACTGATGAAGTAGAGAATTTAAGCAGAAGGCTGCTGGACAATCTCCTTACGGACGAAGTAGAGAATTTAAGCAGAAGGATGCTGGACAATCTCCTTACGGATGAAGAAGAGAATTAAAGCAGAAGGATGCTGGACAATCTCCTTACAGATGTAGTGGAAAATTGAAGCAGAAGGATGCTGGACAATCTCCTTACAGATGAAGTAGATAATTAAAGCCTAAAGAGGCTGGATAATCTACTTACGGATGAAGTAGAGAATTGAAGCAGAAAGTTCCTAGACAATCTCCTTACGGATGAAGTAGAGAATTGAAGCAGAAAGTTCCTGCACAATCTCCTTACGGATGAAGTAGAGAATTGAAGCAGAAGGATGCTGGACAATCTCCTTACAGATGAAGTAGAGAATTGAAGCAGAAGAATGCTGGGCAATCTCCTTACAGATGAAATAGAGAATTTAAGCAGAAGGATATTGGACAATCTCCTTACAGATGAAGTAGAAAATTGAAGCAATAGGATGCTGGACAATCTCCTTACAGATGAAGTAGGAAATTGAAGCAGAAAGTTCCTGGACACTCTCCTTACGGATGAAGTAGAGAATTTAAGCAGAAGGATGCTGGACAATCACCTTACGGACGAAGTAGAGAATTTAAACAAAAGGATGCTGGACAAACTCTTTACAGATGAAGTAGATAATTGAAGCAGAAAGATGCTGGACAATCTCCTTACGGATGCAGTAGAGAATTGAAGCAGAAGGATGCTGGACAATCTCCTTACAGATGAAGTAGAGAATTGAAGCAGAAGGATGCTGGACAATCTCCTTACAGATGAAGTAGAGAATTGACGCAGAATGATGCTGGACAATCTCCTTACGGACGAAGTAGAGAATTGAAGCAGAAGTATGCGGGACAATCTCCTTACAGACTAAGTAGAGAATTGTAGCAGAAGGATGCTGGACAATCTCCTTACGGATGAAGTAGATAATTGAAGCAGAAGGATGCGGGACAATCTCTTTACGGATGAAATAGAGAATTGAAGCAGAAAGATGCTGGACAATCCTCACGGATGAAGTAGAGAATTAAAGCAGAAGGATGCTGGACAATCTCCTTAAAGATGTAGTAGGAAATTGAAGCAGAAGGATGCTGGACAATCTCCTTACAGATGAAGTAGAGAATTGAAGCAGAAAGATGCTGGTCAATCTCCTTACGGATGAAGTAGAGAATTGAAGCAGAAGGATGCTGGACAATCTCCTTACGGATGAAGTAGAGAATTTATGAAGAATGATGCTGGACAATCTCCTTACGGATGAAGTAGAGAATTGAAGCAGAAAGATGCTGGACAATCTCATTACGGATGAAGTAGAGAATTGAAACAGAAGGATGCTGGAAAATCTCCTTACGGATGAAGTAGAGAATTGAAGCAGAAGGATGCTGGAAAATCTCTTACAGATGAAGTAGAAAATTGAAGCAGTAGGATGCTGGACAATCTCCTTACAGATGAAGTAGGGAATTGAAGCAGAAAGTTCCTGGACACTCTCCTTACTGATGAAGTAGAGAATTTAAGCAGAAGGCTGCTGGACAATCTCCTTACGGACGAAGTAGAGAATTTAAGCAGAAGGATGCTGGACAATCACCTTACGGATGAAGAAGAGAATTAAAGCAGAAGGACGCTGGACAATCTCCTTACAGATGTAGTGGAAAATTGAAGCAGAAGGATGCTGGACAATCTCCTTGCAGATGAAGTAGATAATTAAAGCCTAAAGAGGCTGGATAATCTACTTACGGATGAAGTAGAGAATTGAAGCAGAAAGTTCCTGGACAATCTCCTTACGGATGAAGTAGAGAATTGAAGCAGAAAGTTCCTGCACAATCTCCTTACGGATGAAGTAGAGAATTGAAGCAGAAGGATGCTGGACAATCTCCTTACAGATGAAGTAGAGAATTGAAGCAGAAGAATGCTGGGCAATCTCCTTACAGATGAAATAGAGAATTTAAGCAGAAGGATATTGGACAATCTCCTTACAGATGAAGTAGAAAATTGAAGCAATAGGATGCTGGACAATCTCCTTACAGATGAAGTAGGAAATTGAAGCAGAAAGTTCCTGGACACTCTCCTTACGGATGAAGTAGAGAATTTAAGCAGAAGGATGCTGGACAATCACCTTACGGACGAAGTAGAGAATTTAAACAAAAAGGATGCTGGACAAACTCTTTACAGATGAAGTAGATAATTGAAGCAGAAAGATGCTGGACAATCTCCTTACGGATGCAGTAGAGAATTGAAGCAGAAGGATGCTGGACAATCTCCTTACAGATGAAGTAGAGAATTGAAGCAGAAGTATGCTGGACAATCTCCTTACAGATGAAGTAGAGAATTGACGCAGAATGATGCTGGACAATCTCCTTACGGACGAAGTAGAGAATTGAAGCAGAAGTATGCGGGACAATCTCCTTACAGACTAAGTAGAGAATGTAGCAGAAGGATGCTGGACAATCTCCTTACGGATGAAGTAGATAATTGAAGCAGAAGGATGCGGGACAATCTCTTTACGGATGAAATAGAGAATTGAAGCAGAAAGATGCTGGACAATCTCCTCACGGATGAAGTAGAGAATTAAAGCAGAAGGATGCTGGACAATCTCCTTAAAGATGTAGTAGGAAATTGAAGCAGAAGGATGCTGGACAATCTCCTTACAGATGAAGTAGGAAATTGAAGCAGAAAGTTCCTGGACACTCTCCTTACGGATGAAGTAGAGAATTTAAGCAGAAGGATGCTGGACAATCACCTTACGGACGAAGTAGAGAATTTAAACAGAAGGATGCTGGACAAAGTCCTTACAGATGAAGTAGAGAATTGAAGCAGAAAGATGCTGGACAATCTCCTTACGGATGCAGTAGAGAATTGAAGAAGAAGGATGCTGGACAATCTCCTTACAGATGAAGTAGAGAATTGAAGCAGAAGGATGCTGGACAATCTCCTTACAGATGAAGTAGAGAATTGACGCAGAATGATGCTGGACAATCTCCTTACGGACGAAGTAGAGAATTGTAGCAGAAGGATGCTGGACAATCTCCTTACGGATGAAGTAGATAATTGAAGCAGAAGGGTGCGGGACAATCTCTTTACGGATGAAATAGAGAATTGAAGCAGAAAGATGCTGGACAATCTCCTCACGGATGAAGTAGAGAATTAAAGCAGAAGGATGCTGGACAATCTCCTTAAAGATGTAGTAGGAAATTGAAGCAGAAGGAAGCTGGACAATCTCCTTACAGATGAAGTAGATAATTGAAGCAGAAAGAGGCTGGGCAATCTCCTTACGGATGAAGTAGAGAATTTAAGCAGAAAGATTCTGGACAATCTCCTTACGGATGAAGTAGAGAATTGAAGCAGAAGGATGCTGGACAATCTCCTTACGGATGAAGTAGAGAATTTAAGCAGAAGTATGCTGGACAATCTCCTTACGGACGAAGTAGAGAATTTAAGCAGAAGGATGCTGGACAATCTCCTTACAGATGAAGTAGATAATTGAAGCATAAAGAGGCTGGATAATCTCCTTACGGATGAAGTAGAGAATTGAAGCAGAAAGTTCCTGGACAATCTTCTTACGGATGAAGTAGAGAATTGAAGCAGAAAGATGCTGGACAATCTCCTTACGGATGAAGTAGAAAATTGAAGCAGAAAGATGCTGGTCAATCTCCTTACGGATGAAGTAGAGAATTGAAGTAGAAGGATGCTGGACAATCTCCTTACGGATGAAATAAAGAATTGAAGCAGAAAGATGATGGACAATCTCCTCACGGATGAAGTAGTGAATTAAAGCAGAAGGATGCTGGACAATCTCCTTAAAGATGTAGTAGGAAATTGAAGCAGAAGGATGCTGGACAATCTCCTTACAGATGAAGTAGGGAATTGAAGCAGAAAGAGGCTGGGCAATCTCCTTACGGATGAAGTAGAGAATTTAAGCAGAAAGATGCTGGACAATCTCCTTACGGATGAAGTAGAGAATTGAAGCAGAAGGATGCTGGACAATCACCTTACGGATGAAGTAGAGAATTTAAGCAGAAAGATGCTGGACAATCTCCTTACGGATGAAGTAGAGAATTGAAGCAGAAGGATGCTGGACAATCACCTTACGGATGAAGTAGAGAATTGAAGCAGAAAGATTCTGGACAATCTCCTTACGGATGAAGTAGAGAATTGAAGCAGAAGGATGCTGGACAATCTCCTTACGGATGAAGTAGAGAATTTAAGCAGAAGTATGCTGGACAATCTCCTTACGGACGAAGTAGAGAATTTAAGCAGAAGGATGCTGGACAATCTCCTTACGGATGAAGTAGAGAATTGAAGCCTAAAGAGGCTGGATAATCTCCTTACGAATGAAGTAGAGAATTGAAGCAGAAAGTTCCTGGACAATCTACTTACGGAGGAAGTAGAGAATTGAAGCAGAAAGTTCCTGGACAATCTCCTTACGGATGAAGTAGAGAATTGAAGCAGAAAGATGCTGGACAATCTCCTTACAGATGAAGTAGAAAATTGAAGCAGAAGGATGCTGGACAATCTCATTACAGATGAAGTAGAGAATTGAAGCAGAAGAATGCTGGGCAATCTCCTTACGGATGAAGTAGAGAATTTAAGCAGAAGGATGCTGGACAATCTCCTTACAGATGAAGTAGAAAATTGAAGCAATAGGATGCTGGACAATCTACTTACAGGTGAAGTAGAGAATTGAATCAGAAGGATGCTGGTCAATCTCCTTACAGATGAAGTAGAGAATTGAAGCAGAAAGATGCTGGTCAATCTCCTTACGGATGAAGTAGAGAATTGAAGCAGAAGGATGCTGGACAATCTCCTTACGGATGAAATAGAGAATTGAAGCAGAAAGATGCTGGACAATCTCCTCACGGATGAAGTAGTGAATTAAAGCAGAAGGATGCTGGACAATCTCCTTAAAGATGTAGTAGGAAATTGAAGCAGAAGGATGCTGGACAATCTCCTTACAGATGAAGTAGGGAATTGAAGCAGAAAGAGGCTGGGCAATCTCCTTACGGATGAAGTAGAGAATTTAAGCAGAAAGATGCTGGACAATCTCCTTACGGATGAAGTAGAGAATTGAAGCAGAAGGATGCTGGACAATCACCTTACGGATGAAGTAGAGAATTTAAGCAGAAAGATGCTGGACAATCTCCTTACGGATGAAGTAGAGAATTGAAGCAGAAGGATGCTGGACAATCACCTTACGGATGAAGTAGAGAATTGAAGCAGAAAGATTCTGGACAATCTTCTTACGGATGAAGTAGAGAATTGAAGCAGAAGGATGCTGGACAATCTCCTTACGGATGAAGTAGAGAATTTAAGCAGAAGTATGCTGGACAATCTCCTTACGGACGAAGTAGAGAATTTAAGCAGAAGGATGCTGGACAATCTCCTTACGGATGAAGTAGAGAATTGAAGCCTAAAGAGGCTGGATAATCTCCTTACGAATGAAGTAGAGAATTGAAGCAGAAAGTTCCTGGACAATCTACTTACGGAGGAAGTAGAGAATTGAAACAGAAAGTTCCTGGACAATCTCCTTACGGATGAAGTAGAGAATTGAAGCAGAAAGATGCTGGACAATCTCCTTACAGATGAAGTAGAGAATTGAAGCAGAAGGATGCTGGACAATCTCATTACGGATGAAGTAGAGAATTGAAGCAGAAGAATGCTGGGCAATCTCCTTACGGATGAAGTAGAGAATTTAAGCAGAAGGATGCTGGACAATCTCCTTACAGATGAAGTAGAAAATTGAAGCAATAGGATGCTGGACAATCTACTTACAGGTGAAGTAGAGAATTGAATCAGAAGGATGCTGGTCAATCTCCTTACAGATGAAGTAGAGAATTGAAGCAGAAAGATGCTGGTCAATCTCCTTACGGATGAAGTAGAGAATTGAAGCAGAAGGATGCTGGACAATCTCCTTACGGATGAAATAGAGAATTGAAGCAGAAAGATGCTGGACAATCTCCTCACGGATGAAGTAGTGAATTAAAGCAGAAGGATGCTGGACAATCTCCTTAAAGATGTAGTAGAGAATTTAAGCAGAAGGATGCTGGACAATCTCCTTACGGACGAAGTAGAGTATTTAAGCAGAAGGATGCTGGACAATCTCCTTACGGATGAAGTAGAGAATTAAAGCAGAAGGATGTTGGACAATCTTCTTAAGGATGTAGTAGAAAATTGAAGCAGAAGGATTCTGGACAATCTCCTTACAGATGAAGTAGATAATTGAAGCATAAAGAGGCTGGATAATCTCCTTACGGATGAATTAGAGAATTGAAGCAGAAAGTTCCTGGACAATCTTCTTACGGATGAAGTAGAGAATTGAAGCAGAAAGATGCTGGACAATCTCCTTGCAGATGAAGTAGAAAATTGAAGCTGAAGTATGCGGGACAATCTCCTAACAGAATAAGTAGAGAATTGAAGCAGCAGGATGCTGGACAATCTCCTTACGGATGAAGTAGAGAATTTAAGCAGAAGGATGCTGGACAATCTCCTTACAGATGAAGTAGAGAATTGAAGCAGAAGGATGCTGGACAATCTCCTTACGGATGAAGTAGAGAATTTAAGCAGAAGGATGCTGGACAATCTCCTTACAGATGAAGTAGAGAATTGAAGCAGAAGGATGCGGGACAATCTCCTTACGGATGAAGTAGAGAATTTAAGCAGAAGGATGCTGGACAATCTCCTTACAGATGAAGTAGAGAATTGAAGCAGAAGGATGCGGGACAATCTTCTTACAGATGAAGTAGAGATTTGAAGCAGAAGGATGCGGGACAATCTCCTTACAGATGAAGTAGAGAAGTAAAGCAGAAGAATGCTGGACAATCTCCTTACAGATGAAGTAGAGAATTGAAGCAGAAAGATGCTGGACAATCTCTTTTACGGATGAAGTAGAGAATTAATGCAGAAGGGTGCTGGACAATCTCCTTACAGATGAAGTAGAGAATTGAAGCAGAAGGATTCTGGACAATCTCCTTTCGGATGAAGTAGAGAATTGAAGCAGAAGAATGCTGGAAAATCTCCATATGGATGAAGTATAGAAATTAAGCAGAAGGATGCTGGACAATCTCCTTACGGATGAAGTAGAGAATTGAAGCAGAAGGATGCTGGACAATCTCCTTACGGATGAAGTAGAGAATTGAAGCAGAATGATGCTGGACAATCTCCTTTCGGATGAAGTAGAGAATTTAAGCAGAAGGATGCTGGACAATCTCCTTACAGATGAAGTTGAGAATTGAAGCAGGAAGATGCTGGACAATCTCCTTACGGATGAAGTCGAGAATTGAAGCAGAAAGATGCTGGACAATCTCCTTACGGATGAAGTAGAGAATTGAAACAGAAGGATGCTGGACAATCTCCTTACAGATGAAGTCGAGAATTGAAGCAGAAGGATGCTGGACAATCTCCTTACGGATGAAGTAGAGACTTGAAGCAGAAGGATGCTGGACAATTTCCTTACAGATGAAGTAGAGAATTGAAGCAGAATGATGCTGAATGTCTAATCCTGTGGACAACGGCGAAGCTTTAGAGAAAATGGAAACAAAAAGAAGAGTTATGCTTAACATTAGAATGAAGTAGTAGAGGAAAGGAGGCTTGGAAAATTTTAAACTTACGGGACACATTGTTGACGAGAGGGACAGTGGAAATCAGCCTATAGATAAATTTTACTCAGAGCTAGAAATGACAGAACATTGTGGAGAGCCATGATCGCCAATGTTCTGAAGGGACGCAGCACATATTAGAAAAGGAATATAGATTTTATTAATTCTTTCAACAGCACAAAATATTTCATATATTCCATGTCTTGTCTGATCAGGAAAATATTGAATTTGATTTTAGAATAAATCTACTTTGTTATAAATTGATTGATTGTTATTAGAAATGTGGCGTCCATATTCTGTAAACATATATATATATATATATATAGGACAGTCTTATATTTGAATTGGGACACTGTCATCGTTTTTTTTAAGCGGGTAATTAACACTTAATAAGAAGATGCACGAAATTTGAGGTGACAGAAATAATTTTGTTTACTTCTTCTTACTTTGTTTTACTTTTCAGCTAATATTTATCTTATTCTACAGTTTTAGTGAATTGTATGACGATAATTTATATTCTGAACATTTTTCATTGTTCATTTTATTTTATTTTTTTAAATAAGATTGACTACACTCCGACTATCAAGAAAGGCTCTAATCAGTAGTAGAATTCAACGATATTTGGGCTCACATTCCATAACTCGGTAGCAGGCCTTACACGGACGATACCTAAAATTAAGGAATTTAAGAACATGGAATTGAGAACATATTCTAGGAAATCTATTGATATTCCGTGCTGGGGACCCACACTCTCATGAAACGTCTCATATGACTGAAAATTCTAGTAAGTGAGAATCAGACATATACATATATGTTGCATGCACAAATATGCCCCACTGAGATTGGTATAGTAGTGTAGTCTCATTATTTTTGTTT
>CAHIKZ030000042.1:1075000-1102500 GCA_903632075.3 Acanthosepion pharaonis
GATATAGAATAAAAAGTAAAAGATAGAATAAAAAATGCCAAAGAGAGAAGAAGCTGAATGAATAATTGAGGGTGGGAAGTGAGTGTGAGAGAGTAAGAGAGAGAGAGATAGAGAGAGAGAGAGAGAGAGAGAGAGAGAGAGTGATTGAAGGAGAGTAAATGTTCAGAACACGATTATAAACTAAGGGAAAAAGATGAAAATGATTCTTATTCTAATATCATTCCTGCAAATGGTCGCTTTCTTTTATCATCCCTACAAATGATGCTTATTCTACTATCCTTCTTACAAATGATCCTTTTTCTGCTATCATTCCACCAAATGGTCCTTTTCTACTATACTTCCTACAAATGATACGTATTCTACTATAATTCCTACAAATCATTTTTACTATCATTCCTACAAATGATTCTTTGTCTACTATCCTTCCTACAAATGATTTTTCTACTATCCTTCCTAGAAATAATTCTTTTTCTACTACCATTCCTACAAATGATACTTATTCTACTATCATTCCTACAAATGAGTCTTATTCTACTATCTTTCTTACAAAGGGTCCTTTTTCTACTATCCTTCCTACAAGTGCTTGTTATTCTACTATCATTCCTGCCAATAATTCTATTTATACTATCATTCCTAAAAAATGATTCTTTGTCTACTATCCTTCCTAGAAATATTTCTTTTCCTAATATCATTCCTACAAACGGTCCTTTTTTTCTGTTATCCTTCCTACAAATGATTCTTTTTCTACTATCATCTCTACAAATTATTTTTCTACTATCTTTCCTACAAATTATACTTATTCTACTATCATTTCTACAAATGTTTCTTTTCTACTTTCATTTCTACTAATGATTCTTTGTCCACTACCCTTCCTACAAATGATTCTTTTTCTACTATCATTCCTAGAAATGATTCTTTTACTACTATCATTCCTACAAATTATTTTCTACTATCATTCCTACAAATGATTCTTATTCTATCATTCCTACAAATGATTATTATTCTACTATCATTCCTACCAATGTTACTTTTTCTACTGTTATTCCTACAAATGATACTTTTTCTGCCATTATTCCTACAAATGATTCTCTTTCTGCTATCATTCCTACAAAAAAGATGGAAAGAGAAGAGAAAATAGAAGTTAAAAAGAATATGTAAGGTTGATGTTCTAAACAGTTCTGGTACATGGTAGTCCAGTGATGAAAAAGAAAGTAAAAGAGTAATTAAGCAATAATATTGAACAGGTAATGCACTTTGATTCGAGCTGAAATCATGTCTAGTCATAGTAAAATTAGTAAAAGCAAAATAGACGCTTTGATAGAAACAATATACTGTAGATAAATGCTTATTGGATCTTTAAACGAAGCATGCAATTCTTAGAGACAAAAATAGAAACTTAATAATAGAAATTATACACTTACTAATTTATTTTGCTTATTTTATACTCTTTAATGAGATAAGCATGAAACACTTGTTCTGGCTTGTCATTGCTAGTATACACTCAGCCATAGACTATATCGACAGTATATCTGTTGTCAACAGCCTTTTAGAGAATACCTACTATTATATATATTCCATATACGGCTACAAAATAGAAAATCACTAGATATAGGCTTAAAAGGAAACAGTAGAAGTACAGACGATATAAATAATACATTCGGCGATCATTTCAACGAATGGGTCGTTTTGCTATTATTTCTACAAAAGATTCTTTTTCTAATATCATTTCTACAAATGATTCTTTTTCTACTATCCTTCCTAGAAATGATTCTTCTTTCTACTATCATTCCAACAAATTATTATTTTTCTACTATCCTTCATAGAAATGGTTCTTTTTTCTACTAACATTCCTACAAATAGTCCATTTTCTACTCTCCTTCCTACAAACGATTCTTTTTCTAATATCATTCCTACAAATGGTCCGTTTTTCTACTAACATTCCTACAAATATTGCTTTTTCTACTTTCCTTCCTATAAATGATTCTTTTTCTAATATCATTCCTGCAAATGGTCCTTTTTTCTACTAACATTCCTACGAATAGACCTTTTTCTACTATCGCTCCTACAACTGATTCTTTACCTACTATCATTCCAACAAATTAATATTTTCTACTATCATTCCTACAAATTATTCTTTTTCTACTTTCATTTCTACATATTTTTCTTTTTCTACTATCATTCCTACATATTATACTTTTTGTACTATCGATCCTACTAATCATTCTTTTTCTAAATTTTTTTACGTTGCCATTGGTTTTTATAATCTTTTACTAAATTTCAAATTAAGAAAAATGTTATGTAAATGCATTTATCTCGAGCTATTGCGATTCAAGTATTTTATGGTTTATATTATCTCAAAACTGATCTGAAGTGGTGCTGCTTTTTATTTTAAATTAAATCCTTTTTTGGAAGTGTTCTCTCAGAGAAAGGAATGGGAGACACCGAAATTCGAAGGCCCACTACGATAGAGAAAGATGCCTTCCAAAACAAAGAAAAGTGATAAGAAACAGGAACATTTCGGTCATCAGTCCTCTTATAAGGCAGAGAATGCTGGACAATCTCCTCTCAGATGAAAAAGAAACATGAAGCAACAGAAATGTGGTTCTACAGAAGGATGCTGAGAATATCATGGACGGAACGTGTAAGCAAATATGACTTTTAAAGAGAATGGGAATAAAAGGGACACATATCATTAACATCAGAAAGAGAGAATTGAAATTTCAAGAATAAAAAAAAATGAGGAAAGAAGACTTTGAAAAGTTGGCACTCACAGGGCATACTGAAAATAAAGACACGGAGGAAAAGATAACAATCAGATTAATGGTAAAACAGTATTTAAAATATAGGAGGACCTACAAAGGACAGGAAATTGTGGAGAGCCTTGAACGTCGACGTCCTGAAGAAACACGGAGCCTAGAAAAAGAAGAATATTGTCTGAAATATGATTCAAATGACAGGTTATATGAAAAAGTAAATAACAGATAAAAATATTTGAAACATATCCTTTCACAGAATGAACAATCATGGCGCCTCATAATTTTTTGTGCAGTTCAAGGAAAACTTACCATTTTGCTATACCTTACAATATACTTTACCATTTTATCAATCATGAAACACAACGACAAACTTTGTGTTCCCTGTTCTGCTATCTACTGATTCAATCTCATCGAGTTTACCTTCAGTAATCCCGTGTGTGTTATATTCTTCAAGCCTACTTTCCTTTGTTATTCGACCACTGGTTTACCTTTATTATTCGTCACCAAAAGTTTCAATTTTCTCTTCCTGATTTTAATCCATAATTCATATTTCAGTGCAAAAATCTTTGGACGGGTATCGATCTTACGTCCGCTGCTGTTTAGGATCCAGTCAGCTTACCTTACGTGATATACTTATCACTTAGAAGCGCTTTCAAATATTTCTTCAGATTCTTTTTTTTTTAATAAATAGTGAATTCCAAACACTTTTGATCGATGAATTAACTGTAGTCAAAAATATTACCGAACACGAAACATCAAATGCAATGCTTTATCGAATTATTTTCATCAATATATTTTATTTTATTTTATTTAGGAAAATAGCTCTTCTGATTCTCTCAGTAATGCTTGCCTTATTTACTTACAACCGAATAACCCTTCCTCCCAGAGATTCAAAACACTTTTTATTTTATTAAAATGTACTAAATTCTGTTTTTAATCCTTAGCTTTTTCTCTCCGCCAATTTAATTGGTTAGTAGACGTAAATTACGATAAATAAAAAAAAAAACAGAAGTAGTGAAAATGGGTCTTATAAAAAAAAGCGTCGAACTCTGAATTTAAAAGAAAAAAAAATGAAGCAGTCTCTGGCGGTAAATTTCACGCTTACTTTAAATATCAGTATTTGAAGCGTTGCGATAAAAGCAATCATTAAAATTAGTGAAAGTTTAGCTTGTTTCTTTAATAAAACTTAACCGTGATATCATGGGTCGTCTAAGTAGGGAATGAATCATAATTACTGTTTCAGCTGAGTAAGTTACAAACTAAATCGGTTGACGCGATAGTGTAGGATCGTTATGTTGTACCTTCTTTTACGTTTGAAGGACAAATCTGTTTTAAATATGAATATTCGAAATCTTTCTATGGTTAGAACCCTCACTGGGGTGAACTTTAACATATTCATGTAGCTTGTAGATATTCCAACGAATGGTTCACTCTGTTAAGATAGACTTCACTGTGAATATCTGTTAGGCAGGCTTGCGAATAATTACTAAACGGGTAGGTAACCTCAAATGCATAAAACCTGACGGCTTTGAAAATCCTAAAACGAAGTGCTGATTTTTTATTAAATTGACTGAAACACCGACTTTGGATACCAGTGAGATAAAGGAAAATATCTGAAGCCGAACTATTTTTATTAATTTCAGCTGAATACGGTGTAATACTAGGAGATTTAAACGACAAAGATAGTTGAAAATTATTACGACACATTATATGGAAAGACGTTATACAGAAAGTAACACAGGATATCTTGAAGTCAAGAGAAACAGGAGAAATTTAAATTATACTATATAATGACTGTATTTCTGAGATGAGGTATTATGTACAATAATTACATTATTCGGACTATTGTCCTCATCATTTTTGCCATATTTATTACAACGTTTCGGCCGTTGTACGCTCCGGCCTTCTTCAGGTGGTTGGAATGTCAAACTGAACCCCTTATTTCGCTCATTGGGGTAGACTGTTCTTGTTCCACGTGCCATGTGTCCTCAAGGACACATGGCACAATGGATAAAGGCGTTGGTTAGATCCAGTGACATGATCCAAAAAGTGTGCGTTCAATACCCGGTTAAGGCGGTGGAGAACTTGGAGAATTAACAGGAGATAACTGATAACTGACATCAATTAATCATAGCACGTAGAGCAAGAGCGGTCTAACGCAGTGAGCGAAATAAAGGGTTCAGTTCGACAATCTAATCACCTGAAGAAGTTCCGAAGCGTACAACGACCGAAACGTTGTAATAAATATAGCGACGAAGAGGAGGAGAACACTCCGAATAATGTAAATAGTGAACTATGTAATGAGTTTGTATAGATGTGAGAAAAAGGACAAAGGATAATAATAGAAAGGTAAAGATATTCTTAAATCAAAAATACAGGAAAATTTTAAAGAGCCGTTGTAGCTCACGTCGTAAAAAGACATTGGATATCGAAAAAAAAATGCATGGCACAAAGTGTGGGAGAGAATTAGTAAAACTATTCTATTGCGCCAATTCTACATTGAAAATCAATAATCGAACCTGTTATTACAATCAATGATTTTAACCGATAATTTTAATGCCAGACGAATCCATTACATTCACTTATATGCTAATACCCTTGGGAAAGGTGCGAATCCTCCTCTTCTCCCTCCAGCTATGGGTGAATAGCAGGAGAGACTGGGTTCTATAGCCCTGGATGGCAACTGGTTTAGGAGAAGGACAACTCTGAATTCAATCCCAGAGTGGAGCCCCTAAAGCGGATGGATGGAACTTTGTGCTACCTTCCGTCAACTCCTGCAGCCGCGTTGGTAGCAAGCTGAATTGTTTCAACCTATCCTTTGGACTCTGCTAGCAAGGCCGAGATGGGGAACTAGACGTCCGGGCAGACTTAGTTCTCCGTATATCCCGCTCAGGCTCGTAGCGCACCGCACTACTCCATCATCTCTCGAGCCGGACGGATGACGACGACGAAATTTTAATATTACTACAGTTTGCAGTATAGCATTGAGTGTACAAAATATTTGCTTAATATTTAATTTTAGTACATTTTCTTATTCATTTTTAGCTGTTCCTATTTATAATATTGATTATGCTTTGCAGGAGAAATGGATTGTCAGAAGATGCGAATAATTTTCTTCCCAGAAGCCAGGATTCTTTTAAAAAAATATCTTCAAAAGAATACAAATGACTAACTTCAAAAGATTGAAAAGAAACTTCAGACTCATTAAGAGGTTTTGTTTAATACTTTTAAAATAGCCGAGTAGTGATTCATATATATATTGTGCAGAAAGATTCATAAAAGAGGAAAAATGGAGAATGAAATATGAACATCTATAACGTTGATCATAGCAATGTGATTGTATACAATAATACATGATGCAACACTTGCATACGCCTCTGCAGAGACCAGGTCCACAGCCTCACCAAATTAAATATTACTGCCGTGTTTTCTGGAGATTAATACTGATTGGACTTTTTTCTTCTTCTATATTGGTCGCCAACTAATTCTAAAATGTATAGTGTTCTTTGTTATTAAACCCTATTTTTTGTGAGCGAAAATGTATCTTCAAACATTTCCAAGGATATCCGTCTATATTTCTTTCAAAGGGTATTTAAGCAAATTCGAGCGTTACGTATTCGTTTGGTATTTAAATTTGGCAAGACTAGAATGTCGAACACTATCCTAATGAATGAGGTATGATTCCAGTTAATCATTGTGAGGATTTAGACACATTTTATTATACAATAATTTTCATGTTCTTTCGGACCGTGGACGATTGTGACTCTCCACAACTTGCTTTTTTTTCTGATCTGAAGTCATTTGCTAAGTTTGGTTTCGTATGGTCATTTTATAAATGCAGTAAAGTAACGTAATCATATCTGAGTTGGAGCTATCCAGACATCACTTTCCCAAGTATCTTACTTATTATAAAACGTAGATTGTATGTGTGTGTGTGTGTGCGTGTGTGTGTCTGTACGTTTATATATTGGATCGGATTTCTTACATTTTTCAACTGATTTCAACAAAACTTCACAGGACTACGTAAAATTACCTTGCGGTGCTTCTGACAGCGCCCAAATTTGGAAAAACACGATTGTTTTTGCACAAAATCAATTTGAAAACACGATAAAACACGATTCTGTCATCAGAATGAAAGGGGGACAACTCATCTCGAGTTATACTTATTATAAAACCCAGGTTATTTGTGTGTGTGTGTGTGTGTGTGTGTGTGTGTGTGTGTGTGTGTGTGTGTGTGTGTGTGTGTGTTTGTTTATATATGTGATCGGATTTCCTAAATTTTTCAACCGATTTCAACAAAACTTCACATTTTTTTGGTAGGGTAGTGTTTCTTATTGTCTTGCACATCTTTTTCTTTATTTTTACATTCAGAATGCTTTAAAAATTCCATTTACAAGACAATTGTTTATAATAAAAATCTATTCAATCGATAGACTCATAACGATTGAAAACAATGTTTTTGTTTGAGTTTGGGTTTGACCAATTGGTAAAAAAAACAAAACAAAAAAAAATAAATAAAAATAAAAAAACTAATCAAGACATGCGTGTCCGTCAACTTTAAACAATAATCTTTGTCAATTTTATTTTTCAGTCTTTATGATGGTCGATACTTGATCTATCTCTTACTGTTACATCCCCGGGCAACGCCGAGCTCTGCTGCTAGTACACAATAAGAAAGAAACACGTTCCATACTCCACTGTGGAGATCAGGTCCACAGCCTCACTAAATTAAATGTTACTTCTGTGGTATCTGGGGATTTATACCGATTGGACGTTTTTCTTCTTCTATATTGGCAGACAACTAATTCCAGAAAGTTAAGTGTTCCATGTTATTAATCTCTATCTTTTGTGAGAGAAAATGTGTCATCAAAATTTTCCAAAGGTATCCGTCTATATTTCTTTCAAAGAGTATTTGAGCACATTCGAACGTTACGTCTACGTTTGGCATTTAAATTTGGCAAGACAATCCCAGTTTTCTCGTCGATAATACCTAATCGCACCTGACTGTGCTAGAAGAGAAAGTATAATATAGTGGTTAAAGATAAAGCTGTAAATGAGCGGGCATATTGCCGAAATTTAATCTCGTATCCTTATGGATGAAAAAGTTGAACGTAGAAGGAAAATGTATAGTAATTAGAAAACTATTCTCGTATCTATGTGGCTAATTTGGTTGATTAGAAGAAATGACTACACTGTTTGTGTTAATACTGAGTTTCATATGAGGAAACCAGAGAGGATAGAACACACTAACAATAGACAACTAAACTCGGCTTTCTAAAAGCTTTGGCGTCTAGGTTTTTGCGTGTTCATCAAAGGTAGTAAGCATTTGACACTCTATATTGATCCACACATACCCTGGTATACAAACGTTTTGTGTCAGCTACATGAACTGATTATACATTTCTACTGTATTAAGAAGTTAAGATTGATTAGCCGTGTGGTTCTATAAAAATTGTCTGTGGACCATGAGGATTGGAAAATCAGTTCTTGCTTTGTTTGTAGGTAACGAAATATACACAACTTTAAGCAACATACTGCTGAAAAAAGGCCATGAAAATGTATTGTGCCAATGAATCTAAGATTATAAAATCATAATAATATGTGAATTTCTAATTTGGAAATGTATCTTATTAACATGAATGAAACGTGCATTAGTTATTTATTGCAGATGATCATTAACTTGCTTTTCACTATTTACATTATTCGGACTGTTCTCTTCATCTTTGTCGCCATATTATTACAACGTTTCCGCCGTTATACCCTCTGGCCTTCTTCAGGTGGTTGGAATATCGAACTGAACCGTTTCTTTCGTTCACTGAGGTTTTAATGGATGTCAGTTATTAGTTATCTCCTGTTAATTCCCCTCTCCAAGTTCTCCACTGCCTTAAACGGGTATTGAACTCACACTCTTTGGGTTCTGTCACTGGATCTAACCAACGCTTTTATCCACTGTGCCATGTGTCCTTGGCACGTGGAACTAGAACAGTTTACCCCAGTGAGCGAAATAAAGGGTTGAGTTCGATATTCCAACCACCTGAAGAAGGCCGGAGCGTACAACTTCGAAACGTTCTCATAAATATTGCGTCAAAGATGAAGTTTAAATTATACAAAGGTCGTTTTGGATAAGTGGAAAGAAGAATGGGAAAAATTTCAAATGAGAAATCTGGATAATCCTCTATTGAATGCCACACCAAATTAACGCAATTAGTCGAGCTAAAGGCATCAACACTAATTACAAACTCATATTCAGGTGGAAGTATGTGGTAAATCTTCTTTTTTCAATGAGATATACAGAAATATTTAGTCTGATTTGTTTATGCTGGCCTCGGGCAAAAATTATGGGATAGCCAGTGAATGTAGAACACAATCCTCATGAATGAGGTATAATACCAGTGAAACATTGTGAGGATTTAGACACACATTTCATTATCCAGTTATTTTTATGCGTCATGTTCTTTCGGACCGTGGACGATTGTGACTCTCCACAACTTGCTGTTTCTGATCTGAAGTCATTTGCTAAGTTTTGTTTAGTGTGGTCATTTTATAAGAGGCTGTAGAGTAATGTAATCATATCTGGTTTGGAGCTATCCAGGCCTCACTTTCCCAAGCATACAGAATAAGAAAGAAAGTGGAGAAGGGGAGAATGTCTTTTTGCGATCAACTTTTGAGCCAGTGAAATGGGAAACCTTGTCAATATTTAATATTTTCAGTTGAACCTTCTTTAAATAATGTCCTGGATTTATACTTATGCTTGGGATTGTAATTTTTTTAGAGCTGTTAAGTTGAATTATTTAAAGAATTACATTATTCAGGAATGAAGTAGGGGTGTAGGGAGACCACTGTTGTTTTACCGTGGGTTGAGCTCATGGGAATTCAGCCCCTTTTAGACAGGAGAACTCTTCCGTCTCTTCTTCTTTTTTTTTTTTTTTTTTTTTTTTTTTTTTTTTTGAGGAACGGTTATTACCTTCCTGGCCACCAGGGCGTCCACACACGTGGAAAAAGGACAACATGAGCACAGCCTAAAGTGGAGGAAAAACAAAGTAATTTTGATTCACCTAGCTACGGAGGGTCAAAAGACCACAAGGCTGGTATATTATTTCTTCGTTTGTTAAGTATTCTCGTCGCGTCCTGCGTATGACGATACACTACGTCCAGCAGCAAGTCCTCTGATGAGGAGGTTTTGAGGAGTGTGGAACCACCTCTTAATTGCTGGTGTTGCCAGGTCCACCTTGACCCGAGGTGCTAGCACCTGTAAGGGTCCCAGCTATGGACATATTTTCAACCTCGAAACTGAGGTGAAAAGCATAATAAAAGTGTAAAAATAAGTTTTAATACTAGAAATACTTTGTAAAAAAATTATTACCAGAAATAAATTTTTGAAGAAAAAAAATATTACCAGCTATACGTTTTTCAAAAAAACTATTACCAGCAATACGTTTTTGAAAAAAAACACCTATTACCAGCAATACGTTTTTGAAAAAAAAAACTATTACCAGCAATACGTTTTTGAAAAAATAATATTACCAGCTATCCTTTTTTGAAACAAATAATATCAGCTATACATTTTTGAGGAAAAAATATTACAGAAATAGATTTTTGATAAAACAAAAATATTACCAGAAAAAAAAGATGTCGGCATTAAGGTTAATATGCCGTAAAACAAAACAAAACAAAACAAAGAAATATTCTCGTCGTTTATTTTGGGAGATGTGTAAAGTCTTTTAATATGTGCTTCTAAGTTGTATTTTGCCTTATTAAATATTTTGTTTGTTACTGGCGCGTGTCTCGTCTTTCGTTATTCGCTTTCAGCCTTATTGTATGAATGGCTTCGCTGATGCTAATATTAGCAATCGATGTACTGAAAGGCTAACTTATTCTTCCTAACACTAAATAGCCGGTAAACTATAACTGGTTGATAAACAATACTAATAGGGAAATTTCAACGAGTATTTTATATTCGCGAAATACGCAAGGAGCTTATTCACTCATTAAAAAGTATAATTCATCAAAATATTAAAATAGTGCCATCATTAACTTTTTACGGGTGATGTTAATTATTTTATATTATTATTAAAGGGTTGTATAATAAACAATTTTTAATTATATGTCTAATATTATATAAGAAAAATTGACAATAGGGAAGATGATCTTCTGTGTATAATGTATTTGTAACAGTTTCAATCAAAATTAACAGACATTGATATATGATGAACTATATGGTGATTTTCATTGGACAACGCAGGTATTGAGGGACGAGTTTTGGTAACAATTTTGATGTAAATATTGCCAAATTCTGTATTTTTTCCTCTCTGGGAATATTTCATTTAATATTTGATGCAGAAGATAAATGATCAGAATTAAGCTACTAAGTTGTGCATTAATAGTCAGATTAGTGGACAACATAACGAAAATTCCTAGACTGGATCGAAATTTTTAAATGCAATCTGCGTTGTTGTCAGATTTATTCACTTTTGAGATTTCGTCACTGTTAAATCTTGAATTTCGCTATTGGCTACTTCTTAGGCTATTTTAAAATAAATTAATCTAATTGAGCAAATCATAAGAAAATAAATTAAAAATTTAGTTACGCTGGTTGTTAGATATACTCTAACTTGTTCTCTTACAACGAGCCGATTCTAAGAAAAATTGTCGGAATATCATTCTTCTTATGAATAAATCAAAATAAAATATAAAATAATAACAATGAAAATTATAAATAAAATAAAAAATAATATTTAAACCTTGTTTAAAATAAATAACAAATAAAATTACTCCCAGCACGCAACAAAAACTGTTTCTGCCAGAAATACAGACATCCCACCAAAAGAAAATGTATTCAATCTCTTCGCTAAGAACTCTCAGACAGACAACACGTGTATACCTTCTCTATCTGATATGGCTTGTAATACTAAGGAGTTAATGTTTCCCTTTTATAACATGTACGAATACACAAAACTATATGAATGAATTGTATGGCATTAACATACAATTTACTATGCTTTTTCTGTATTGTCTACGTTTGTTTTCCTGTTTTCATCTTCGTGAACACAAGCCTAAATTCTACTGCTATGATGTGATTAAATACCCTACAAAATTCTTCCCGGATTTATTATTGGTGACACATTCTTAACAGCTTATGTACGCTGATGATATCGTACATTATTTACATTATTTTGACTATTGTCCTTGTCTTGTCGCCATATTTATTACAACATTTCGGTCGTTGTACGCTCCGGCCTTCTTCAGGTGAAGAACTGAAACTTTTTATTTATCAGTTATCTCCTGTAAACTTCCCTCTGAAAGTTCTCCACTGCCTTTATCCACTGTGCCACGTGTCCTTGAGGACACGTGGCACAGTGGATAAAGGCGTTAGTTAGATCATTGACAGGACCCAAAAGAGTGTGAGTTCAATACCTGGTTAAGGCAGTGGGGAACTTTCAGAAGGAAATTAACGGGAGATAACTGATAACTGACATTAAACATGGCACATGGAACTAGAAAAGTCTACCCCAGTGAGCGAAATAAAGAGTTCAGCCGAAACTTTGTAATAAATATGGCGACAAAGATGCGGACAATAGTCCGAATAATGTAAATAATGTACATAATACCTCATCTCAGAAATATAGACAGATACAGATGATATCGTGTTAATAGTAAACGGAAAAATATCTGCAGAAACTTTTAAACAAGGCCGTAAAGGAAAGCGGGATACGAACTAACCATTAATTGTAAAATAATAGAATCTATGTTCATTTAAGAGACACAGACTGTGTATATCTAGCAAATACATAAATTTGACAATCTGGGAATATTTTAAACTGAACGTGACAGAGAAATACTATTGGGTATCTAGAACTAAACGAAATATTAACAGACAGAAAAAAATTGTTAGAAACAAAGAAATGAGTGTAGAATTACGACTGTCCTAAATAGCAGTGGATGCTGAGCAATTTTCTCATGGATGAAGAGATGTAGTTCTATAGAAAGATGCTTATTTGTTATGGGACCTTACCCATAATAACCTAATGGACTATTCCATACGTAATAAATACTGCGCATCAAGAGTCGGTCGACCGGCAAATAGATATTGGAACATGGACTAGGATATAATTGCAATAAGCATTACATTGAGCTAAAAACAGTAGGACATTGTGGAGGGCTATGATATCCTACGCCCTAAAGTGGTTGGAAACACAAAAGAAAAGATTCCAGTCTGTTAAACCTGTTAGAAATGTGGATTATGGTTTACGATTCCCTTATTCCGAATTTCCTTTATCATTATTATATAATTATTAAAGTGAATGAGATTACTTACCAGCATCGTTAACGCATACAAATTTTGACCTACCTATATAAACAATTAATGAATATATAAAATTGATGACAACATTACAGCCTCTAACTCTTTCAGAAATTTCTATAAGCTATAGCAAACCGTTTTTTATATCAAGAAATAAAAATGCCTTTAATGGAATTGAACCCTGCAGATTTTAAGGAACACTAGTATTCCGTAGATTTCATAGATTGCAACGAATCGCAAATAACTTTACCAAAAGACATGATTTCAAGACTTCCGACAGCGGCAATAACTAAAATGGATAGCACATATAAAACGAATATAAAATAATGATAAAATCGCGATGTTGACATTCTATACTACGATAAACAAAACCTTAGGAAAGAAACCCCATTAATAGTAGAAAGAACAACAATGAACTCGGATAATTCATTTTCCTGACAAAACAGTTTTAAGATAAAAGTTTTTATTAATTTTAACCGACGTTAACGCTAATTGTTCGCTCAATCGAATACCGGATATTTCCTTATAACGAGACAGCCAAAATCACATTACCATTACACGTTCATACTCAATACGATTCAGCAGATAGTTTTTTCTTTTTCTTTTCTTTTTTCTATCACGTCTGCTTTTGTTTCTCAAGCTTCAACCGTTTCTCTCTCATCTCATAAAAACGTGCAAGCGACATCACTAATTATAGTTGCTGATTTGGGCGAATATAAAATATGCGTGCGGATTTACAGCAGTGTAAGGAAGTTTCAATCAGCAATCACTTCAAGAAGGCAACGATAATTACCCGCCTATACTTGGCAGCACTTCGTGACCTCCACTGTTTATTTTCAACCTGGTGGGTCCGTTCTTTCAAAGGCCTACAATCCCGAATTCGCAGCTAAATCCGGAATATTTCCGGGCTTCTAACTACACACTCTCCTTTGTTCACGAACAGCTTGAGTTTTAGATCACGAAATCTAATGATCGCTTTTACGAAAAATAATAAAGATGGCGTATTAACCACGCGTTCGTTCGCAGCCTAATCATAGAAAAACGAATTCTACGTTCTTTGTTTTAAATGAAAGACTTGCGAGAATGCAACAATCGTTCGCTGTTCAGTAGTCGTCCTATAAAAAGCATCTTGCCATTTTGAAACGTGCATTTACAAAACAAAGAATCATTGTATCTTGCGGTGTCTGCAAAACTGGTTGAGTAGTTGTTGGTTTAAGATTAATGAGAATAACCTAATAAAACCCTTTCCTCTAGGGAGTATGGCAACGAGAAGCTAGACACGTTCTAAACAGGTTTCATACCTGGTCCGTCTCGCTGTAGTCGGGCAACTTCGCTGGTTTGATATGTCTTTGAAATTGCCGTTCATATTTCAGTTTTAATTTGGACAATAATTTAAAGCAAATAATTTAAACCGATTAAGTAGCAGAAATTCAATAGCTTTCGATGATTATTTCAACATAAAATTCCACACGCACACACATATATACACATATAATTATATATATATATACACACACATATATATATATATATATATATATATATATATATATATATATATATATATATATATACATATATACATATATATATATATATATACTTATCTATATATATATGTATACATATATATATATATATACCTATATATATATATATATATATATATATATATTTATATATATATATATACACACACACACACACATATATATATATATATATATATATATATATATATATATTATTTATATTTTAAAAATATGGTCCCATCGAATTGCCATGTTTCAAAATAGAAATTAAAATTTTAGATTTTATAATAAAATTAAATTAAAATCCAGAGTTTCATTCCATTATCAAGCAATTTTTGGAATAATCTAATTAAGAAATTTACTTCACTTTTAACACAAAGTTACGGAAAAATTCATTCATTTTTATAAGAGATGTTTGGGTGTTTTAATTTCACCAGAAATTATGTATAACATATAAGTTACTTTCAAAATCAGGTTAAGTTAAGGTGGGTTAGGGGTACCTGCTCACATACAAGCCATCCGTTTTTCGATGGTCGTCTGCGTTTTTCAATGATAAAAAGGTTTTGGTATTTTTACTTGCCCGCTGAATTTATAATATTATACACAAAGTGTTTTGAAAGGTGTCGTCAGAATATGATTAAATCGTATTTTTAATATTTAGAAATGTATTCTTAGGAATTAAAATACTTTTCTACTTCTAATAACTAATAGACTATACGTTATTTTCTAAATAAATATATTAGAATTGCATTCGTATTTTACAAAAAAATATTAATCAAAGATCAATATGTATGTTTCATCTATATTTATAAATGTTTGTTCTGAATCATTTTTAACAGAACCAAAAAGAAAGAATTTAATAACTTTCATTTACTTTTATTCATATTCTTGTTTTTAAGTTCAACGCATTTGAAACCCCATAAAATAGGACAAATATATTTTAATCTACATTTTAACGTCGAAAATAAAATTTTTAAAAATTCTGAGATTTTAACTCGATTCCAAAATCATCATTTTCTTTTTCAGTTTAACTTTTTAGGTTATTTAAAGCGATACATATTTTTAGATTGTAAGAATTCTTTTGACGATTTATGTTTTACTGTCAAAAGTCCTATTATCTAACATGGGGCGTAGAGGTGTATTCATTCAAATTCCAAACGGTATTTACGTGTAAGTGAATATAAAGAGTCCTACTGGGGCAACCCGAGGCGGTGTAATAGTTAGCAAGCTTGTCTAGCTAGAACAATTACGCCTGAGTAGTGAGTTCGATCCTCACTGGGTGCTACATACTTTCGATCTTGTGCCACATCTAAGCTACGCTTGGAAAATCACAATAAAGTATCCGACTGGAATTGGAATTCCAAAGCCGACCCGTTATGCATTACACAACCCGCTGCTATATGTTGACAGCACTTGGCATTACAAAGTAGTATCCCATATAGGTACTAAACAGGCTGGATTTTCCTTATTTTCCAGCCATCTACCTATTCGAGGCAGCAGCTTAGCCAATTAGGCTGTGCAATAATAATTATTTAATAATAAATATGTCCCCAGCTGATCATTTAGTTTCGATTTGCGTTGTTTGAAAATGAATGTTGAATACAACATCTATGATAAAAGTAAGAGAAATTCTATAAAAAAATTAATATTAATTGACAATTTTTCATCTAAACAATTCGTATAAAATTGTTAATATTATTATTGCAGTTAAAATAAGAGATGGTTGCGTATCAAAAAGTGTGTAAGCTTCGATATCTGGAATCGCATGATTATTGTGGCCTGATCGTTAATGCAGAACGGTTTCTAAGGATAAGAAATTGAATGCTTATTTTTGTTCTTCGCCCTGTTTAAAACGATTGTAGAAAAACAGTTTCAGATTGACAATTAAATCGTAAAGAAATGTGTTATAAATATATTTGATATGATGAAACGATTCAATCTCCTAGCATATAATGAGTACAGATCTTAATTTTACTTGTTGGAAGTATTTACAGAATATAAACTGCTTCCTCTATCTAGTTTCTTTCCACATGTTCAGTGCAGATAGCATGAACATTTCCCAATGAGGAAAAAATGTCTGCCTAGACAGGGATGTCTGTCCTAATTTACTAAGAAAATTGCCAGTATTTTTCTTACTTGCACTATTTACATTATTCTAACTGTAATTCTCCCTTTCATTGGCATATTCACAACGTTTCGGCATCTATATCTCTGTGATGAGGAATTATGATTACTTGCATTATTTACATTATTCAGACTGTTATCCTCATCTTCATTGCCATATTCACAACGTTTCGGCCGTTGTACGCTACACCCCCGCCTTCTTCAGGTGATTGGAATTTCGAATGGAACCCTTTATTTCGTCCACTGGGGTAGATTGGTCTAGTTCCACGTGCCATGCCTCTTTAGGATGTCTCAGTTAGTTCACTTTAACTCAACTCTCCACGTTATTTTTTAGAGAGTAAAAAAATTGTTGCTGAGACATTAGCTTTATGAGTCAAAAAAATTCATACACAGATGTCCTCAAGGACACATGGCTAGTGGATAAATACATTGTTTAGATCCAGTAACTAGACCCAAAGAGTTGTGCGTTCAATACCAAGCCACAGAAGAGGTGAACCATAAACATGAGAGACATCCGGAAGAGGCATGCTACGTGGAACTAGAACAATATACTTCTGTGGACAACATAAAATGTTCGGAGCGTACAACAGCCTAAAGGTTGTGAATATGGCAATGAAGATGAGGATAATAGTCCGAATTATGTAAATAATGCAAATAATCATAATACCTCGTCTCAGAGATATAGACAGATATATAGAAAGACATAGGCATAAAGGCCGGAGCGTACAACGGCCGAAACGTTGTGAATATGGCAATGAAGATGAGGATACCAGCCCGAATAATGTAAATAATGCAAGTAATCATAATAGCTCATCTCAGAGATATAGACAGACATATAGAAAGACATAGAAATAAAGGCCGCAGCGTACAACGGCCGAAACGTTTTGAATATGGCAATGAAGATGAGGATTGCTGTTCGAATAATGTAAATAATTCAAGTAATCATAATACCTCGTCTCAGAGATATAGACTTATTATTTTTCTTTCTTTCCGCTAGGACGACATTTTGTTTTCGGGTGTCTGTTTTAGCTTTAATTCCGTTTATCGAATCAAGTATTGGAGTGGTTAAAACATTCAGGAAAAAGAGTTGAGTGACATTTTCTTGTAATATGTAATGAATATCCATTGATCCAAGCTGGTGAGATCAGTTTTAGTTTGCTCTCAAGATTTTGTCTATAGGTGTCTTACTGAAGCGCAAACTCACGAGCAAAGGAGAAAGAAAGTTTCAAAATGTGTCTACAAATTCAAAATTGACTGACACTTAGGAGTACATCGTAGAAGCAATGTTTGCCACACCCAAGCCCACATCGACACCATTCCGATCAAATAACCCTTGCATGGAGCTCTGATAACCCATAAGGTAAGCTATAGTTGCAGCTAATATCTCTGAGAGAGGTAGGATTTTTCTTCCATTATCTAATTCGATTACTACGACCCAGCCCGGTCGAACATAGACTGACCGTAAACGGATTAAGCGTCCGAAATAATTGAATGTGCTTTGTTCTCCTTTATCCAACACTCTTTAGATAGGCCTGGTTTTAATCTACAAACACGGAGGACAATGGCGGATGGTTGGTTGTAAAAATGAAGTGTGCTGTTGAAGCTGGTCGCTCGAGAAACGGAAGGAGCTTTTGAGCTAATATTTCAAAGTGCGCATGCGTCGCAATAACGCTGTCTCAGATTGGTTGCCATTTGACCACGCTATCTACGTCGACAAACTCGAAGCAGTAACAAAATTGAAATTGAGTTTTCGGGAGAGGAGGTAATAAAAAATTGTCGCCTTTTCAAGTAGCCTCCCTACTCTGCCCTTTCAGTGGACGGTTTAGAGTAATTAAGTAAGCAAATGCGTTTGTTATAGATCCAGCTCTCCTCTTATATGCATTTCGTTGGGGTGCGGTCGTGAGAGATTATTGTTCTGAAGAATACTAAGCCGATATTTTGTCAGAATCTGTCAGCGGCAGGAAATTAATGGAAAAGAATGGTTCGATAGCTGACTTTTCCAATGTCCGTCTAAAGGAGTGATTAAATTTACCTTGGTTTTTCATTTATAACAAATACTTATAGAAAACACGGACACTAAATAAAGATAATAGTTCAAGGGCCAATCAAACAGCCTCATGACGTGAATGCTAAGAGATAGTTTCATTATTTTGACGTGTAGTTGGATCAGAGACCTGGACCATATGGAGTGAAATTTAGCAGTAAATATTTATTTATATTTCTGTGAAAAACGTTGTTAAAAATAAGAGCATAAAAACAAGACACGTTTTATAAAATGTAGGTAAAAGGATCTTAAAATCTTTAATCAAACCTTTTAATTCATAGGACATTTATAAAAACCTAAACTACCTAACCCTAATTAAGATACTAAATTATTGGAACAGACTTCTGCGAGGAAAGTGTATGTGAAATATATGAGATGTGTTCAAATTCCACGCATGTCAGTTGCGTTCACTTTCACATTAGAGAAAATATGAGAAATGCCTAAATCCGTCTCTTCTCCCCAATCTAAGGGTTAAATAACAATTTAAACATGACATTTCCGAGGTAATGCTAAAAAGCCTAAGTATATAGTATTAAAAAAATCTTAAACAGTAAAAATACATGCTATGAGATATGATGTCAGCAATATATACGTAGCCTTTGATAAAAACAACTACTGCTCTTACAGTTGGGATATTTACAAGCAATATCGATAAAAAAATGCCAAAATTGACTGAAAGCTGAATGGTGTCGTCTAGATTTGGCCTCTAGACACACATGGCGACAAACATTTAAAATTTATATTTAAAATTCGCCCACCTTGTCACTTCAGTACTTTCTTAATATAAAATTGTAACGGATGTTAATATTTCTGTTACAATATATAAATATATAAGTTACATTGTTATTTAACCCTTATATTGGGGAGAAGAGACGGACTTAGGCATTTCTCAAAGGTATTAATGTGAAAGTGAACGCAACAAACTTGGGTGTAATTTGAACACGTCTTTAGCATCCTAATTAAGGTTAGGTTGTATTATTGTATGTAAAGATTGTTGCACTTTCTTCCCTCTCTCTAAATTAGATGTGATTCCATCGATATAAATATTATTTTGAAGAAATCCTTTCAGAGATCGAAACGCTTAACATAGAATATTTTCATTTTGTTAACCAGTTACTAATATTTGTTTTTAATCACTTCACTTCTAGCAAGACAATAAATCGACAAGGATGCAAGGGGTTTACTATGAGTGACCGAAGTACAGAGGAGTTTGTCAAAAGCTACTCTATAACATAACATGCATATTGATAAACGATATAGATTCAGCTGTCATCGGTATGATGATAAACTAAAGGGTGTTCCAATAACTTGGACCGATTTTAATATGAATTAAATTTAAGCGTCTAATATTTTTATTTCCCCTTTCTTTCAGATTTGGCGGATATTTGGGCGATATTATTTTTCGCACATATTGGGCATGGCTTAAATAACATTATCTAATATAGAAATATATACATTTTCACCAATAACACTGGTTAATTTACTGATGACTTTGAGCCGTCTTAATGAAATACCTTTATATATAATCCGTCTTAAACACCCTTTACATCCGGAATTTGAAGGGTTTGAGGAGCATGCAATCATCTCTGTTGTTCACAGGTCCACCCTGACCCGGGGTCGTAGAACATTTCAGGGTCCCAAGTATGGGCATAATGAGTTCACAAAAAATAAGCAGTACATTTGCCAACAACACAATTGTGTAGTATAATTATTATCAATAGATTTTTATAATAAAATTACCAACAATACACTTTATAACAAAATGACAATGCAACAATAAAAATCTATCAATCTACATCTTTATAGTAAAATTGCCAACAATATATTTTTATAAAAATTACCAATAAGAGATTTTTATTTTGAAATTACCAGCAATACATTTTATACTCTACAAACGATATATCCTAAAAAAAAACAACAAAAAAAAACATACATTACCCTGAAAGTATAAATTTATGTACAAAATATCTGTAGTTTAAGAAAAAAAAACTGCATTTAAAATATTTTGATTTCAGCTTTAAATGACCCATAGATGTGTTGATATATCGCAAACAATCAAACAACAAATCTGGCGTTACAAATTAATCAAAATAGTCTTTCAGATCAGCATCGAAGATGTCTGTGATCCTCAACAAATGTTCGGTACTGTCCGCGAAAGAGTAACTGTCATTTTCATAATTCAATGCAATCACAACTAGTGTTATCACTCCCTTAGCGGGTTCTATATAAAGAGGACTGTGTATAGTTCACTGTGGGATGAAGCGTGAGAAATGTGAGAAGGGAAATTTTCCCTTCTTAGTTTCTTTTCTTAACAGTTAATTCCGCTGTGATGTAACCTAGTGTTCAAGAATCGGTGCGGTCTGTCACAAAGCAATGCAAAGTAGACGTCATCAGTCACTGACGTGTTTTGGCAAGCAGATCCAACCTAAGTCATGTGAACAAACACATATCATTTTAGAACTACCATCAGACTACACCGTGTCTTGTTGACAACTGGAGTTAACAAGCTCATAGGATCTGCACCACAACTGATCACATGGAACCATGACTCACTGTCGTCTTGGGTATAAAGATAAACAACATCCGCGTCCTGGGTAAGACAATAAACTTCATCCGACAGCAAGTTCTCTGATCAGGAGGATTTGAGGAGCATAGAACCGCCTCTTGACTGCTGGTTCTCCCAGGTCTACCCTACCTGGTGGTAGTACCTGTTAAGGTCCCGGCTATGGGTAAATAATTAACCCCCAAACTGGAGTTAAAATCTATGAAAGTGTAAAAAAAGGTTTTAATACCTGAAATACTTTGTAAAAAATTATTACCAGTAATACATTAAAAAAAAAACAAAAGTAGAAGTAATACATTTTTCAAAAAGTAAAAATATTACCAGCTATACATTTTTGAAAAAAAATTACCAGCACTGCATTTAAAAAAAAGAAAATTACCATCAATGCATTTTTGAAAAAAAAATATTACCAGCAATAGATTTTTGAAAAAAATATTACCAGCAATAAAAACTTGAATTAAATAACCCATTGATGTTGATATGCCGTAAAACAAAACAAAAACAAACATGACTCACTGGACGCACCACGCATTGCCAGGTCAGCAGTGTCCTTCTGCGATGTCATGAGTCCAGTTGATGTTCTGTGTACGTTGTTGTTATGTTAAAAGCGCAACGTAGAGGGTCTTCTTCTTCCACATCCCATGAAATTAAAGAATATTGACCTGAACTGCTGTATCTCCTTTATTGTATGTGGATATGATTTGAGCCAGGTTCGTTTGATTGTTATTATAAACAATTCTCCCCAGTCGTCTCAGGTTAAGAACTTTTTTGTCGTCCACTGCGCTGTTCAGGGTAGGCAGTAATGCCTTCGATCAGATAGTGCTAGTATACATGTGACACTGGAGGTCAAAGGATATACGATGCCACCGCCGCTTCAGAAATAGGATGTCCAATATTTCTAGTAAATAGTATCATGATTGCTTCGATATAAGCAGCCAAATCGGATTTTGAACATATTCACCATACGCCAAAGACAAATACACTATTTGGGAAATTTCATGACGTCAATGTAAAGTGGTGCCACCGAACTTTACCTTTATATGCTGTTTTCCATGACATTTGGCACGTCAGTATGTATAAAATAATTGCAAAAGATAATGTCTTGTTTGTCTCAGTATGTTTATATTGCAGTCAATACAAATTCTTTCATCTATCTATCTCTATATATATATCTATCTATCTCTCTCTCTCTCTCTCTCTCTCTATATATATATATATATATATATATATATATATATATATATATATATATGTCAGAAGGATACATTGATCGTTTGCATGTGTCACCGATTGCACATGCGCAAACACTATTTTCGTAAATGTACTTCCGTAATGAGAGTGACAACGCTTTCATTACTGCCCGTATATTTTTCCGAATGCAGGAATAAAGCCAGTATCTTGTGTAAATAATAATTACGGGCAAATTAGTTCAGAGTCATACTAATTTTTTTTTCTTTTCAAAAAGCATTTCATCATTTCTTTTCATCTTGTAATTCCTACGCTTCCGTTTATTTTGGAATGTTTTCACTTTCAGCCTTTTGTCTCTTTTGTCCTAAAGCTGATGTACTCATCTCCAGTAGTTTTGCCAACTATTTTCTTTCCCGTTCTCTCGTTCATTGTATTTATTTTCACGCGTTTCTCTCTTTTCTCTTTACGAGTAGAAGTTTTCTTATGAAACTAATAACGAAGTCCACCATTGCACCACTCCGCGAATACGCCTTTGCAAGCATTGCTGTTGTCGGTACGAGGAAAAATGAAGAAAATACGAATAGAAAGAACTGAAAAATTGCCTGAAAACCAAATTCGAATAGAAGGCATTGTACATATTCACTGATACTGAATATTTAGCATGTAACAGCAAAACTGTCCAAATCATGTAACTGCAAAATTGTCCAGTTGTTAGATTAAGCTTTAAGTTATATCTTAGAAATGATTAAAGATATCTTACTTGAATTCTCCGAGGTTTTTATAACACTACTGGACACTGGTTTGATTAATAAGAATGTATAATTACTCTCCAAACAGAAGAATTTTGATAAAATCGATCATAAACGAAAATGATATGTTCATTATTAATTAATCATAGCTAAGGATCGGAAGCTCAGGAAGGTCTGAAATAAAGTTCATATATATATATATGTATGTATATATATATATATATATATATATATATATATATATATATATATATATATATGTGTGTGTGTGTGTGTGTGTATGTGTATATATATATATATATATATATATATATATATATACTTAAATATATATATATATATATATTACTTAAATATAATTATCAAATCCTCCTAATAATTTCTATCATGTACCTGATTGCTTGAACCGGCTTCTAATGCTCTAGAGTGAGCGGCTTGGTGAGAGTAGTCGTGGCTCCAGAGGGCACAGTCTTATGTTTACAGAGAACGCAGTAAGAGTTCCACCACGGAATATGTCAGCGAGCGGCGCTATGTTGAGTCTGATTTGCAATCTCTTCGTCACCGAGGCCCGGCGGAACAGTTGGTATGATGTTTGCTTGATAACCTAACTGGGTTTTAATTCTCGGTAATTCATGCGCACTGCTGATGAGTCCCAGATATAGGACGAAACGGCCGTCCAGTGCTTTCTGCATTCTGTTGAGGTTTCTTTCAGACTCGATGAATTAATTATATATATGTTATTCCATGATCATTTTCAAACTTATTCAAGATGATCTACGCCACCTCTAACCTTCTAATCCAGTTTTCCTCTCTACTTTCCCCTCCTATTTTAAAACTTATTTACGTATCTCTCGATGTTTCTTGAATAGACTTTGAAGGTGGAAGCCAATGTATGAATGTTAGTGCCGTTACTGAATGCCTAAATGATATTTCCTCTTACCATTGCTCATTTGAGAAGACGGTGGGGCTAACACAAAAGGAGTTTACCCCGTTCTCTTTCTAGCTTAATAAATCACAGTTTTTTTTTTCAATGATTCTTACTAAAAATGGCTAACCGTCTAACCCGAAAAAACGAAACTCAGCTTAGTGATTCCTTTGATATTAAACATTTTGTGGGATGGACAATTATTCCATGCTCTTAGAGGATTTGGACAAGTTTGTTGTTACACTCGGTATATGCATTTGTTTTTAACATTAGAAAAACAATTATAAAATTTACTATTTACTGTTTATTTGTATAACAAAAATCCAAATTAAAACATACGTATCTTTTGACAAATTATATGAACATAGTATTAGCAGGTAACTCCGGATATAAATCCATACGGGTGTACAGGTTTGATTTTAACATTTAGTATATAACATTGAAGGAAAGCGGGAAGAAAGGACTAAACATCAATTAAAAGAAGACAGAATATAAGCTTGTCAGTAAAAGGGAAAGCCTAACATGTAAATTATATTTGGAATATTCTAAAATCATGCAAAGAAAAAAAATTAAATATCTAGGATTTTTTAAAAGAAAGGACAGAGAGTGCCTCACCAAAATCCGAAGAAGCAAATTTATAATGAAAATGCCTTCCAAGAATGTAGCAAAGTAATAAGAAACTGGAAAATACTGTTAGAAAAAAAAATAAAACGTAAAGAGTACCAAACTGTTATGTAATATCCATCCATCTATATGGCAGATGAAGATGAGACTAATATGTTCTATAGAAGAATGCTGAGTATAACATGAACTGAACGTGTGTAACGAGAATGATTTAGAGAAAATGGATACACAAAGGACATTTACGAGTGAAATGTCTAGGGCACATGATGAAGTTGGACTGAAAAAATTTGACAGTCACACCGCATACGAAATGCAAGAGGGACATGTTTAATTTGCTTTTGGTGTGTTTTCTTTTACGGTATATCAACCTAAATGGGTTATTTAATGCCGAAAAGATTTCTATTACTGGTAATATTTTTTCCAAAATGTATTACTGGTAATACATATATTTTTTTCCTTCAAAAATGTATTGCTGGTAATATATTTTTTCTTCCAAAATCTACTGCTGGTAATAGTTATTTTCCTTCAAAAATGTATTGCTGGTAATACGTTTTTCTTCCAAAATATATTGCTGATAATATTTTTGTTTCCTTTAAAAATGTATTGCTGATAATATGTTTTCTTCCAAAATGTATTGCTGATAATATTTTTGTTTCCTTCAAAAATGTATATCTGCTAATATTTTTTTTTCTTCCAAAAATAATTGCTAGTAATATTTTTACAAAAATATATTGCTGGTATTAAAACATATTTTAACACTTTCATAGTGTTTTGATACCAGTTTGTGGGTTAACTATTTACCCATATCTGGGACTCCTCACGGGTGTTACCACCCCGGGTCAGGTTAGACCTTGGAACACCAGCAAATAACAGGAGATTCCACGCCCCACAAAACTTCATGATCAGAGGCCTTCTGCTGGATGCAGTTCATCGTCTTACCCAGGACGTGGGACTTATTTAAATTTGTTTTTACTGCTTACCGAACTTTTGCAGACAGAAACCATTTTTAATGTAAGAATATTTTGGAGAATAATGATGTACTGATACAAATTCTACCAATTAACCGATAGCTGGAGAGTATAAGTGGATTCCAATATTTCCTAAGGTTATCTGCTGGTAAGTAAATATAACTAACACGACTGGAACTAAAACACGGCCTTTCAATTACCAATACGGAAATGTTATCCATTATACTATCCACACAACCTTATATCGCCTGGGATTCTCAAGCTGTCACTAGCTACTGTCCAGGCATTGGTGATCGAAGGAGAATCGTTGTATCAATGTGATATTAACTTAAGTCGTAAGAGGGAGAAAGGAAAACGCTACCTAACGAGCATGAGTAAATGGTTTTCCGCGGAGGAAGATTTTCAAAGGACATGAAATTGTGGAGAGCCATGATCACCGCGTCCGGAAGTTACACAGTGCATAAGAGAGAGAGAGTATAATATTGGATTTACGTAATAAATGACGTATCGTCATTGTATAATATCGGACATATGTAATTAATGGAAACGCGTGGACATCGCATATGCATTCAATGAAGGAGGTAGACATTTTGAAGGAAGGTTGTTATAGTGATAAATAAATATTTTGTTAATTAAATTATTTGTTCACAACTATACTGCAGAATTAATTGGTTTGGCACTGTAATAAGTTTAAGCTACAGTTAGATAAGGAAATGAGTTTGCCTCATCTTGTATAGATATACGCTGATGTGTTAAAAACATGGGAACTGAACATGTAAGAAATGCAAGTTTTTTATATCTATTTTTACAATATCTATATGTATCACCATATCTGGGTATACATATCATCTTTATTCGTTGAAATCAAATTTTCAATACCTAAAACTTGGAGGGATATTAAGAATGTTTATCTCAAAACCACTACTATATTATGGAAAGTTTAAATTTGTTTTTATATCAACATTTAACACTAATTCATTACACTGATTCAATAGTTGCCTTTGATTATTGTATTAGCAATTATTACTGCTAATAATTCAAGACTCTTCCAACGGATTGAGTCATGTAGGTCACTGACGTGTTTATGAAAAAATAAATACGCAAAAAAGTCACCTTTCTCTCTGCCGGTGTTACAATCTCCGACTGATTCCAAATCCATCGGGTTTCGGTCCCGGCTTGAAGCGATCGGATGTCTAGCCACACTGATGAGTTGTGATACTGCGAAACAGTCTGTCTGTGGATGACGGTATATATATATATATATATATATATATATATATATATATATATATATATACACACACACACACATATATATATATATATATATATATATATATATATATATATATATAATTGTATCATATAGGCAAAAAGCAGTTTACTCAATACAAAGTAGTAACTTCGTTTCGGTGTATTTCAATTGCACCTAGACATTAATAGTTTTACTAATACCACAATATCTGAATCAATCCGAGACTATTTCCATGTTTCCACGCAGCGTCTGAAAATTAGGGACAGGCTTTATCACCCAGAAGATGTGTAAATATCGTAGATGCTTCTAAGATTTCCCTACCATTGTTCATAATATTATGCTGGGACTGTGTGGTGTAATCTTATATGTTCATTTTTTTTCTTTTCATTCCATATTACAATTACCATTTCTTCATATATTTGTTTGGTTTGGTTTGGTTTGGTTAGTTTTACGGCATATCAACCGCAATGTG
>CAHIKZ030000042.1:1107500-1115000 GCA_903632075.3 Acanthosepion pharaonis
TATTATTATTATTTCTTTTAATTCTGTTGTATATGCATTTTCTTCGAGTCCCAACCAGAGACCTAAAGTCAGAAATGGCTTCATGATATTTTCCGCTAATCATGTTTGGAAAACATTAAAATAAAACAAACTTATATCACACATTTTATTTTAAGATAGATAAAGATTTTCGTAATGTGTGAAATGTAATTTTTTTTATTTCATGGTCTACCAGGAATCCCTTCCATGTGTCTATCGGAATCTTTTTCCTTCCAATCCCAGGTCTCCAGTTACAACAGCAATAATTAATGTCCACAGGTGCCACCTTTCTAAAATGTCCACTTCAAGATCCTTGTATTTTGATAGATTTCTGGAGATAAACAGGGACTACTAAATCAATAAGGAAGCACAATCTGTTTTTTTGGTCTTTCATCATTGTTCTGTCTAGATGTATTGTAAAGTCCCATAAAATTTGTACAAGTCATGAGTGGTGTTCATACCAGTTCCTTGTAGCTTCCTTCCCGTAAATGTTACATATTATCCAGTGCAGATATTGGCTCACTCTATCATGCCATGTTTTAGAGTCATTGGGTGCAACCTGATAAAAGATAGTTAATTGTTTCTGGATATTTATCATAGAATCAACATTTCAGGTTGACAAAATAAGTTAATATGCGTTTCTAGTTAACCGGCATTGGCCCCGTGCATCAAGAATAAAACCTTCCTTTTCAACTTTGATTGGTACGGGCTTGTCTACATCAGCTTGTTTGGTACGGGTAGAATATTGATCATGAAGGGGCTTTTCTTGCCATTGTTTCTACATTTGGTACATTGCATTTTCTTTTACTTTCGTTTAAGTACATTTGGTACATTGCATTTCCTTTTCGTTTTAGTATATTTGGTACATTGCACTTCCTTTTACTTTCGTTTTAGTACATCTGGTACATTGCATTTCATTATGTTTTAGTACATTTGGTACATTGCATTTCTTTTTACTTTTGTTTTAGACATTTGGTACATTGCATTTCATTTTCGTTTTAGCACATTTGGTACATTGCATTTCCTTTTCGTTTTAGTACATTTGGTACATTGCACTTCCTTTTACTTTCGTTTTAGTACATTTGGTACATTGCATTTCTTTTAACATTCGTTTTAGTACATTTGGTACATTGCATTTCATTATGTTTTAGTACATTTGGTACATTGCATTTCTTTTTACTTTTGTTTTAGTACATTTGCTACATTGCATTTCATTTTCGTTTTAGTACATTTGGTACATTGCATTTCATTTTCGTTTTAGTACATTTGGTACATTGCATTTCATTTTGTTTTAGTACATTTGGTACATTGCACTTCCTTTTGCTTTCGTTTTAGTACATTTGGTACATTGCATTTCTTTTTACTTTTGTTTTAGTACATTTGGTACATTGCATTTCATTATCGTTTTAGTACATTTGGTACATTGCATTTCATTTTCGTTTTAGTACATTTGGTACATTGCATTTCCTTTTCCTTTTCGTACATTTGGTACATTGCACTTCCTTTTACTTTCGTTTTTTGTACATTTGGTACATTGCATTTTTTCTTTTTTACATTTTTTTGTTTTAGTACGTTTTGGTACATTGCATTTCATTATTTTCGTTTTAGTACATTTGGTACATTGCATTTCCTTTTACTTTCCGTTTTTAGGTTCTTTTCCGGTGTAGAAACTGTATTATGTTTTATTTGCATTTCATCCCCCTCTTGAAATTCCCTTTTGAATTTGTTGGCTTCCTTTATTACTGAATATAGTTTCTTATTCTTTTCATGTTCGTTGACACAAATCATCATCCAGTATTCTGCAGTGTACTGGTATCTTTGAAGCCCGATCTTTGTGAGTTTTTTTTTAAACAGTTCTCGTAGAAATAATCTGTTTCATTCGGATCTGGACATATGGAGACGATCAACATCAGCCTCAGGATAATGCCACCGGTAGAAAGAGAGAATTCTCGTTTTGACATCCATTCGCTTAATGTCAGCTATGGTCCAATTAATGATGTTGAAACTGTACTTCACCACATGGACAGCCAAAGTGTTTATGATTGATATTCTGTTTTGTGAATTCAAGTCGGTATATAACACCAGACACACACGCCTGGAGTATTCGTTTCATAATTTCCCCTTCATTAGGTAATCTTGTGTTCCATTTTCACTGACATCGAGATATGTATTGGCTTCTTCTTGTTCCAATTCCCTAACCTTTAAGACAAAATCTATTGAATGTTTCAGTAATTCTCCTTTTCCTGAATCTTACTTTTGCATATTTATCTAATCGCAAATGCATATTGATGACAAGACTGAAACATTTTACAGTATTGAGGATACACGTAAACTAATTGTCGCTTTGGTAAATAGTTTGATATAATCCATGTAGAATAGGCAGTATTATTTCTCCTGTGATCTACTTATGATCTCCTACTACCAACCTCAAGCTGTAGGGGTTCACTGACACTAATGTATGAGTAAAATGTCAAAGTGACCTTACGTCATGTGCTCTCTGCATGCCCACAATCACTGCAGATATACACGTGGCGTCACGACAAAGAGCTGGAAGTAATCATCGACTTAGTCAGTACAGTGTGTGGAGCAACCAAAAAATAACTGGAACGGCTAGAGGAGCTAAGATCCGTTTTTACAAGGAAAGCGAAATTCCTGTGAGAAAGAGCCAAATAATTCCCAACATAACACTGCCGAGTGGAACCCGTGATTTCAGGGTGTTAGTTGATCTTCACTTTGTAGCGTGGTCTGATTCAAAGAAATCTGTCCTCCTCGTAGAATTAACTGTTCCATAGGATGAGAACAGAGAGGACACGCACGAGCGAAAGTAAAAAAAAACACCACGAATCGCTGCGATCCGACTGTGTGGAAAAGTGATGCACATGTCATGTGATACCTATTGAGGGCGGGTGACATGGATTCCTTGGACGGTCAATTGCTTTCTTCCTTTTGTAGGTGGATATCACAGACCGGTGTCTGATGCGAGCTTCACGTAGTCTTCAGACCACAATTCAATAGACAGAGTTGGATCTGTTCAGGATCCCAAATACAGTTAATAGAACCATGCTCGCGACACAATGCTACTTCCCACGTAAAACACATCCGTTTACCTCCCATTCTTCGTCATTAACAACGATCGCTCCGAGCGCGTTGTATATTTTAATACAACTTTGAAAATTTTAGTTGCATTTGGTAAAAGAAGTCGCAAGAGACTGACACGTATACAGAAACAATACACTGTCCAGTGGCAAAAACTTCTGGTGGCGTCGTACCGCCTTAACCACCGAAATTATTTTACCCCCCCGCCCGTTTTTTTTCCGGGGGTGGGGAAGACGAGGGCAGGATATCGCACAAGCTATCACACTTTATGTAGAGAATTAAATACTTCTTTTTTTAGTCTCCGTACTTATCACTGCTTAGTTCATTCGAAAAGGGTGTTTAGTACAGAGAGTAACAAAAAGGGCGTCAGGGAGTCACCTTGAAATATTATTCAGCAGATATTCAAAAAAATCGATATGGCAGTACCGTTCTTGTGATTTCGGTATAATGTGGTTTTCTCTAAAGTTCCATGCTATATTTAAGAAAATTTACTGTCCAGGGAGGGGTTACCGTGTATAATTTCAAAACCTTAAGGATCCATTTATTTTGAAAATAAATAAATAATTGTTATAATTCTTTTTCTATCCTTTGAAAATGATTCAAATTTTAGTATGTTATTATGGATGATAACGACTACCAGTTGCCAAAATTTCAGCTTTTCACAGTTGTTATTTCTAAAAATATTAGGTTTTAAAATTTTGTCCCTTGGTTTTGGACGCTACTATACATACATATATATATATATATATATATATATATATATATATATATATATATATATATATTAGTGGGTGTGCGCGCACGTGCTTATGTGTGAACGCGTTTGTCCATATCTATATCTATATTTAGTTGGATTGACGTGAGTTTGTGACCCTAGGTTTCACGCTATTTGCAATCGCCAGACAAAGAGTTTGTCTGACGATTACAAATAGTGTGAAACCCAGGGTCAAACTCACATCAATCAACTAAACATGTTAGCTCTATCACTGATATTGAGCGATTTCCAAAAAGTACCGCGCAAATATAATATATAAATAATATATATTAATATCTGCATATAAAAATATATATATATATATATATATATATATATATATATATATATATATATATATATATAGATAGATAGATAGATAGATAGATAGATATTTATGTTTATACACACACACATTATATATATATATATATATATATATTAAACGAGAAAGATGGAGAATGGGAAAATAATCGATATATTGATGTTGAGTTAATAATTCTGTTACAAGTCCAGAAATATGAGGTATCAGCAGAGATTTAATCAGGCTTACAATAATTTGTGAAACCAATCATCATAGCAGCACTTAAGAAAGTGCTTTCAGATTTTGGAGTTGATCTAAAGTAAGATTAAGGAACAAACATCGCCAGATAGAGATAAAGAGATTAATAGTAAGTTATCAAAAGAAAGTATAATTCCTCTCTGAATTTTGATGACGAGGAATTATTCATGTGCATTAATCTCTTCACACTAGTTACCTCGTCTTCATTCGAATTGTCGGAACCTTTTTTTTTTCATTGCTTGCTTCGGACTCGCTGTCGTCTTCAAAGCAATTTTAGTAAAAAAAAAAAAAAGTGACATCAATCTTCCGGGATATATTTTTATTTCGTTCTATATTTGAAGAGATCTTCTCTTATTTGTCTGTTAATACATCTTTGTGATAACTTCCTTGTTTCTCCCACTGGATCTGAGTAGGAATATTTCATTACCAGTTGATATAAAGATTAAATAAATTTTAGGAAGGTTAGGTTAATTACGAAGTTAGATAATTATAATAAATAGAATCTGATCCATTGGCAAAAGCAGATTATTCATCAGAAGATTGAATTTAGGAATAACAGAATGGGTCTACCACAGAGTAATGAAGACGGAGTTTAGTTCGATATACCATGGAAGATTCCAGGCACCCGGAGAAAGACGAAGGAGAGAAAGGATGAAATACTGTGAGTAGAAGAAAAATTATAGAGTAATACATATCTATATAAATAAATGTGAATGTCTGTGTGTAAAGACTTTTACAACATTACTCCTTCTTTCTTTCTTTCTTTTTATGTACCGTGTCCTTTCAGGACGTAGGCGATCATGGCTCTCCACTTCACCCTATCCCTTGTGGCTTTCAATAAGTTCCATGCCTCTGCCAACTACCCCACCGGCCAAATTCTGCCACCCGCTTACTTAAGCCCTCCAGATAAGGCATGCGTTGCTTTTCCTTGTCTCTTTTTCTCTTTATTCGAACCGTGAGTATCAGATACCGCAGGCCCATCTTTCACATTACGCGTCGCAGAAATTTCAGCTGCCTCTTCCTGCTGTTAAGTATAAGCTTCCTCCTTGTCTGCATCCTCTCCAACACCTCATCGTTGCTCACACGCTCGGTCCATGATATCCTTCGCATTCTATTGTTTCTATTCTTGTGTTGACGGATTCAACCATTTTTTTTTTATTTTAAAAATGTATCACTCATAAAAACAAGAAAATAATTCACTCAGAAGGAAAATCCTCGGGAGTGCCGCCATTGAATATTACCCAAATATTAATCTACGCCCAGGCTTTTTCCCTATTTCACCTTTCTTAATAGAATTACTCCTCTCCCAAACACACGTACAGAACAGTATCAAGAAATCAAAAGAATATTGTTGAATCCGTCAGCACATCAATAATAACAATATATCAACACATGACAGTAATTGACGTAATTTTCAGTTAACAGTATGAAAATAGCGTTCTCTAAATTCTTCCAGGACATTTTGTTTTGTTATTATTAGTTATTTTGTTTAATAAATTAATTTCGTTTTTGCCTTGAAAATGTCCACATCGGACGAAAAGCGTCGTCAACTATTACAGTTTTCCTATTGTTTTTTACATTTATAAATATTGTCTTTCTCTACAGGTTAACTCCGAGAAATTTTTCAAATATATATATATATAAAGAGAGAAAGGATAGATAGATAGATAGATATGTAAAGACGGAGAGAGATAGACATGAAGAAATTGATATATATATATTTAGAGAGAGAGACAGATATGAAAGAGCAAATATATATATATATATATATATATATATATATATATATATATGTATGTGTGTGTGTGTGTGTGTGTGTGTGTGTGTGTATAGAGAGAGAGAGATGGATATGAAAAAAGACTGATATATATATATATATATATATTTATATGTGTGTGTGTGTGTATATATATATATGTGTGTGTGTTTTTTGTGTGTGTGTGTATAGAGAGAGAAAGAGAGATGGATATGAAGTGACTGACATATATATATATATATATATATATATATATATATATATATATATATATATATATATATATATATTTGTGTGTGTGTGTGTGTGTGTATATATATATATATATATATATAGAGAGAGAGAGAGATGGATGGATAGGAAGAAACTGACATAGATACATGGTACTGTGCTATTGCTTATAAGTAGAATATATATTAATAATGAGGAACGAGTATGTATAGAGATAGGGAGATATAGAGGGAAACATGCAGACAGGCAGATAGAGAGTTTTAGGTTTTAGGACAATTCGTGTCCAGTATTCAAAGAGACAATTTATTACCGCAGGAATCCATTAAAATTAACTTGATTTATCCTACATAAAAAACAACAAACGTCATCGCCCAGAATAACATTCAAACCAATATTAAAATCCGGAAAGTGTAGAGTAAATTCTTGGTTGAGGAAACCGACGACTACTGACCCCCAATATCTAAGCCGTATCTTTACCCAACCCCTTTTCTCTCACATTCCCTCCCAAGCTAAAGTCTCCGTCCGGTGTACTTTCACCATTCGTGGAACAGGTTGTCGTTTTGTTCACATGAAGAACTCGGTGTTCATGAAATAAAAATTAAAACGAAATGGAAAAATGAAGTCTCCGTCTTCGAATTAACTTTTTTTTTTCTTTTAATCGTTTCATCCCAAGCAAGGCGCGAAACCACTAGCACGCAAGGGGTTACAGAGAGTTGGAGCGAGAGCGAACAGAAGTGATAGAGGAAAGGATGAAGAGAAGGAGATGGGATAGATCAGGGCATCTGGAGACGTCGATTGACATTACTTTTGAATAATTGGAGATAATAGCTATCAGGCAAAGAGGAAAAGGGGAGCGAGTTCCACAGGCGAGAAGTGCGAGACATGAAGCTATTGGAGTTGAAGAGACGGCTATATTTAAAAGTTTCGACAGTGAAAGGGTGAGAGCGAATTGACAGCCTAGTAGAACGCTTAAATTCATGAAATCTGGGAACCAGCGAAAGCAGCTCATCGGAGCAGTTACCGTGAAAGTATTTGTAAAAAGACAGAGGTAGGTGACGGTACGTCTGTGAGAGAATCACTGCA